>JAKSZT010054544.1:14240889-14416390 GCA_026826555.1 Tolypeutes matacus
GTGGCTGGAAGGATGGATTGGTGTGTGGGTGGGTGGGTGGGTGGATGAACGGTAGCTGACAGGGCGAATAGGTAGAGGAGGTAGGATTTAAGAACTGAGCTGAGCCTGTTCTGAGTCTGGGTCCACATGCTCACTGAAAATCGATACTGCTGAGATCACAGTTCTGTTCCCTGTTTGTGGAGGAGCCACAGCCAGGTTCTGACACTGCGGGGATGTGGTCCGGCTTCCTCTACTGTAGCCTTACACGAAGCACACGTTGAGCAGTGGCTCATCATTAAAGAGACTCTGGTCCATTTTGAGTTACGTTTCATAAATTAACAAAGCAATTGTTTTATAATCTCCCTTATTGTTTGTTTGTTTTGCTTTGTAAGCAAGTAGCAGGGAACGAGCCTGGGACCTCGTGTATGGGGAGCAGGCACTGAGCTGCCCAGCGGCACCTGCTGCACTATGATTTCCCCTCGGAAACAAGCTACTACGTGCCGGACAGTCAGTGATGAGCAAGAGAACTTAGTTTTGAGAACATATCTCTGAACGATTTTAACTGTGGGGCTACTTTTAACTATTAAATTGTTTTAAATTATATTTTCTTGGTCTATAATGTCAAATTTATGCTTACAGTGAACTATTGCTTAAAGTCAGTAAACACTAATATAGAAATAGAATTAAGAAAGGATCATTAAAATTATAGTCATTTGACCTATAATTTTATAAATTCCCTTGAAGATAATCTTTACCAAATCCATAAATCATAATCATTTGTTCAAAACCCTCTAACTCACTGAAATGTGATTCATATTTAGAAAACACAAATTTTTTTTTTAATTTTTTAATCAATTTGACTTGTATTTATATACAAAAAGTAGTCAATCCACAGAATGGGATCAAATAAGAATGCCTCAAAATGAAATCCTCAACCATTATCTCTCATTTTGTCACTTAGGGAAAAAAAAACAGGAAAATAATAAAGATGTTTTCTTCATTCAAAGTTGAAGATTTGGGATTTATCTAAGGAATAATTTTTAAATCTATTTTAATGCCATGATATTGAATGCTTCTGTTTGGTTTGAATAGTCATATATGCATGTCTATATGTCATTGTGAAATGACTTTATGTTATTTGCCAGTACAATTCTACATATATTTTCCCGTCGATTGTCACAAAGGTGTAATCAAATGCAAAATGTTAAAGATGAAGGTATATATAGAAAGTGTGTATTTTCTACATGATCTTTCTGTAAACCTACAGCTTCTCTAGTAATAAATAAATACATACATAAATAAACAAATTAAACCTATTTACCAACAATCTTGTTTTATTTCCTCCAAAATTAATTTAGAAAAATTGAATAACATGTAACAATGGTTAAAAATGGAAAAGCCTAAATGCTTTCTTTATGAATAAATATTATATTTGAATAAACACGTAATAAAAATTTTAATACAATATAGATACAGACCTAAAACTATATTGGGGTTTGAAGAAAAGTGGGAGGGAGAGAGGAGAGAGAGAGAGGAAGCAGGAGCGGGGGATTCCTTAAAATTGCTTCTTTCACAAACATCATGAAGACGTTTAGGAAGGAAGTTTTCAAAGGCCTAAGAAGGTCACTGAGGTTATAACTAACCATAAAAAGCATACAAGTGTTTCCCAATCAGCATCTCCAGGCAGCTCTACCCAACCTTTCCCACCATTTTAATCATGGCATGTGTTCACATAAACGTCACACTCCTCTGGGCTGGCCTACATTTTGATTTTAAGAATTTGAAAAGTAAAACAGAAGTATCTGCCAATTAAAAAAATATTGGGGAGAGAGAAACAGGTGGGCAGGTGGGAGGTCTTGGAATTTAAGAATGTCAAAAGCATTGGAGTATTGAAAACAAGAATGGAACTCAAAAGATTATAATTTTTTGAGGGAAAAATTCAACAGAGCTTATCATTTGTTTGGAAAAAAAAAAAGAACGTAATAAATAAGCCTTAATTTATTCATTAGTTTAATTAGTTTATTAATTAATTTTTCACATCTATACCCTCAGATAATGGAAACCGAAAATGAAATCAAGGACATAATTCCATTTACAATGGCATCACAAAGATCAAAACAAATAGGAATAAATTTAACAAAAGAAGTGCAAAACTTTTACTCTGAAAATTACAAACCATTGTGAAAAGAAATTAGAACCTGAAACAGATGGAAAGGTATCTTATGTTCATGGATCAGAAGGTTTAACACTGCTAGCAAGCAATCACCTACACTAACCTGCAGAACAATGCAATCCCTGTCAATAACCCAGCCGACTTCTTCTTTGCAGGAACTGCACAAGCTCATCTTAAAATTCATATGGAATTTCAAAAGATCCAGAATGGACAAAAAAGAAGAAAATTAAAGGACTCTTGATTTCCAATTGCAAAACTTACTATAAAGCTACAGGAATCAAGACAGTGTGATATGGGCATAAGGCTAGACGTGGAGATCAGTGGAAGAGAACTGAGTCCAGAAACAAGCGCTCCTGTTGACTTTGACCAGGGTGCCAAGACAGTTAAATGGGGAAAGAAGAGTCTTCGCAACAAACGGTGATGCAACAACTTGATATCCACATGCAAAAGAATATAGTTGGCCGCATGTGAAGTATGAGTATGGGTAAAATTGCATTTATAAGACCATTTTTCTTTGAAACTGAACAAATGTATGTTAATACTACAAGATGTTAATATCAAACAAAAAAAAACCCATTATGCTAAGTGAAAGAAACCAGACACAAAGTACTACATATTGTATGGTTCCATGTAAATAAAATGTAAATAGAAATCAATTTATAAAGACTTATAAAGACGACATTAAGTTAGTGGTTATGTGGGGCTGAGGAAGGACTGCTAAGGGGTGTGGAGTTTTTCTTTTTGGAGTAATGAAATTGTTCTAAAAAATTTTGTGATGAATGCACAACATTGTGATTATACTAAAAGCCACTGATTATACACTTTGGATAGGTTGTATGGTATGTGACTATATCTCAATTAAACTGCTTAATAAATAAACAAATAAATGCACAAGATTAGCCTGAAATAGCAGCTATGTACAGCAGGGGAGGTATAGAAAGATTGAGAGGTGAAGGATTTTCTTGTTTGCCTATTTTTTATTATTATTGAAATAATGAAAATTCTCTAACAATGACTGAAGTGATGAATGTAAACTATATGATTATACCAAATACTACTGATTATATGTTTTCAATGAATTGTATGCTTTATTAATATCTATCAATAAAACTGATTTGTTAGAAAAAAAGAATACAGTTGGTTCCCTACCTCATACTATATGCAAAAATTAACTCAAAATGGATTAAAGATCTAAAGGTAAGGGCTAAAATTAGAAAACAGTTAGAAGAAAACATAGGCATAAAACTTTGTGCCTTTAGGTTAGGCAAATGGTTTCTTAGATAGAAAAACTAAAGCACAAGCAACTAAAGAGAAATTAAAATCTCTTGCACTTCTTATCATCAAGAAAAGTAAAAATAGAACCCACAGATGGAGAGTTTTTTTTGCAAATCACATATCTAATAAGGGACTTGTATCTAAAATATACAAAGAACTTTTACAACTCAATAATACAAAGACAAATAACCCGATTTTTAAAAAATGGACAAGTATCTGAATAGACTTTTCTCCAAAGAAAATATACAAATGGCCAGTAAGCAGAGGAAAAGATGCTCTACATTATCAGCCATCAGGGAAATGCAAATCGAATCTACAGCGAGATATCACTTCACACCCACTAGGGCGGCTAGAATCAAAAAGACAGACGGAGACAAGTGTCAGTGATGGTGTGTCAAAAGGAGCACCAAATGCTCCAGCACCTGGACATAGAACCATCGTGCCCAGCGATTCCATTCCTAGGTGCCCACCCAAGAGAAATGAAAATCCACGTCCACAAAATACTTGCGCATGAATGTGTATGCCATTATTCATGACAAACAAGTGGAGGCAGCCCAAGCACCCCTCACCTGGTGAACTGAGAAGTGGACACGGTGGAGCCGCATAATGGGACATGATTTGGCCCTAAAACGGAGTGAAGCACTGCTACATGCCTCAGCAAAAATGCGCTTTGAAAGTGCTATGCTAAGTGAGGGAAGCCAGCCACAAAGGACCATTTATCGTGTGATTCCATTTACACAGAATATCCAGAACAGGCTACTCTGCACAGGAAGAAGTAGATTAACGGGGTGATGGACAGACTGGGGGCTTAGGGTGACAGCTAAGGGGTACATGGTTCTTTTTTTGGGTAATGAAAATGTTCTAAAATTTATTGTGGTAAAGGAGACACAACTCTGTGAATATACTAAAAGCCACCGAATTGCAGACTTTAAATGGGTAAATTGTATGGCATGTGAATTGTATTGAAATAAAGCTTTTAAAATAATATATATGCTTTTGTGTTTATATATTTATATATTTATACATATTTATAATGAATTTTTAAATAAGAGAATTGCAGTAACGGGAAAGGACATGACAATTACATCGAAATATGTCTCTATAGTTCTGTCATTTGAAGGTTAAATTAAGATAGAGCTCTCGGCGTTTGGGACTCCAAGGCGATTCGCTCTTCCTGTCCGATTCCAGGGACAGCACCATGTCTCCAGGGAAGTGTGAATCTCCTTGTGCCCAATTCGAACAGGGAGAGGGAGATGTGCAACGGGCAAGGTCATCAAGGGCAGCTGTGCAGAAGGGGTGACCCCTGCCATCAGCTGGCCTCTGCCGGGCGTCCAGGGACCAGCCTCAGGGAGCCAGCCAGGAGGCGGTTGGGGCAGAAAGTCCCTTGCGTGTGACTTTCTCAAACGTGCGTCCTGCCGCTGGGCTAGTGCAGGGCGAGGTAGCTCCCTATGCGGCTGGCAGCCCACCCACCCTCTGGAGGCGCTGGGAGCAGCCAGCCGGCCTGCAGGGACAGAGGCTCTGGCTGGGGCCAGCACTGGGGGGTTCAGGCCAGCTGGGGGACTCTGGGTCCGACAAGCTAAGAACGCTGCTCTCCCTTTGGCCCCAAAGATTTCATGTGGCCCTGGTGCGGGAGCAGGAGGGGGTTCCATCGGTTCCCACCCACATGGCGGAAATCCATGACGGATTTTCAGTGAAAGTGGCGGCAGAGAAAGCACCGCTTTGTAGAGGGCTGCCTTCTGCACAGTCGTGGTGCTGCACAGGTGGGGGCTACACGAAACAGAGAGGGAGGAGGAAACAGCTCGGCCTCCTGCACGCGGGTGTGGAGGCGGCACGGCAGCCAGGAGGCGACCCTCGGGTGTGTCAGTTTACACGCGGAGGCTGCAGTGGGGAGCGGTGCGGGAAGGCCCAGGGTGCCGCCCCCGCCCTCTGAGCCGGCCGCGGGCCCGGACTCTCGTTTCCTCGCAGACATTCCCTGGCTACCGTGTGTCCACTGCTCCTTCCCAGGCTCTCCTGCTGCCAAGTCCAGGGTGCTGCCCGGGGGCCTGCAAATAAGCCACAGCCCGGATCCGGGAGAGCCACGTCCTCACCCAGCCGGAGGAGAGCCTTCCCGAGGGCGGCCTGAGAGCCCTGGCCCGCGAGGACCCCTTACCAGAGTGCAGAGGCCTCCGCGGCGGCAGCTTAGAAACGGGGGCGCCCTGTCTCCTCTTGGGACACAGCACGGCGCTGCTGTGCGTGTTTGGTGACCGCAGGGGCTGGCTCTGAACCCCAGAACCAAGCACAGGAGCCGATCCGGCCGCTCACGGCGCGTGCGGTGCTGGGGGCCGGCGGGGCCTGACCACCCGCCCGTCGGGGGGCTGCTGAGGACCGTGTGGCCCTCAGTAGGGGAGAGGCTGAGACCAGGAAGCGCCGGATAAAACACAAAGGGGGCCTGGGCCATTTGCGCTGCAGGCCTGGGGCATGGCTGGAGAGAGCGGCTGGGTTACGGCTTTCCCGGCGCCTCATCTTTTATTACGTTCCCTGGCAGCGGGTTATTAATAGTGGCTGAGCCTCAACTTGTTCTTTCAAACATTTCAGACACAAATAATAGAAGATTTCCAATTAAAAGGGATAATCTCCCTGCAGAAGCAAAGTAGAAAGCACAGTGAATAATTTAAAAAGCTTTTGGGATATAAAGATTTATTCTATCTCCCCATAAGCAATAAGTCGGAGGCTTTGATTAACAATTTAAAAATAGAAGATGGGGGATGCATCCAGAAGTCGTGAGGCACCGTCTTTTGCCCATGATTTTTTTATCACTATGCTTTCCCAACATGTTGCCATTACATAAAACATTATTTCAATTAGTTTTTTTGCAAACCTCCAAGTCATATTGAATAAGACGTTACTGATTTAGAAAATAGGAACTGGGCAACAGGAAAAAAAACATGTTACTGAGAAAAAAATAGCAAATCCCCACAGGCTTTGAGATACTTAAAACCATATTTGAAGACTTCATTTATCCATTTGCCATTTAGGGTGACACATTTTGATTAAGTACGAGGCAGAGGTGCATATCAGGACTGTTACCTGCTAAGGGCATCTGATCTAGACGCATAGAGACTTATTTTATAAATATGCCTGGGGAAGAATAACTTGGTATGTTCTCCCAGCACTAATTCACCGTTCATGTATTTGAGATCCCTGAGCCTTTAACTAAAATAGTTCCTTATTTCTACCCTTCATAGCAAACATGTTATTCCCAGACACAATGTAAGCATAGAAACTAGACTGGAAGGAAATTCTGGAAGCCTGAACTGGTAGGAATAGCTTTTAGGCGCGTTTCCCCTGAGTCGCTAGTCATTCCTGGGCTAGTATCAGTTAGGAAAGGGAAGGCTGGCCCAGGGCAATGCGGCACCAAGGGCTCACTTTCTCTACCGGGATTTATTCTTCTTACCCAAAGCAAGCCTTGCTTTCGCGTCACACTGCTGAAAGTCTTCCCAGCAAACTTTTTAGCTGTTCCGCAGCCTGTCCTGACGCAGTTTCCTAGATTAATAGTAATAGAACACGGTCCCCAGTCCGAACCACGAGGACTTTGAATAGTATCCCAGATGCTCTCAGCGGCCTGAAGAGGTCTTTATCATCCGGGTTTGGCCAGACCCCTTGGCAGTAGCTTTTGAAGCGACCTGGCGATGGCAGCATCAGCAAAGCACATTTGCGAGGGCGTCGTAAGAGGCTGACAATGAGGGCCCAGGGCCGCCCTGTGCCCCTTGCAGAGCTTCTTCCACCTACTGCTGACTACGACCCTTGGAGTCGGGTTCAGTACGGGATCCCCATTTCACTAAAGACAGGTGAGGCTGCGGGAGCCCCAGGAGCTCTCCAGAGGCTCAAGGCAGGTCAGGGCAGAGCTGGCACTGTCCCGAGCAGCACGCTGCAGTGGCCGATGCCTGAGCACCTGCAAGTACCCCACCCGGCGCTCCTCAGCCCCACTCCTCCCGAGACAGCCTGCCGGGGCAGCCACGATGCCCACACGAGCAAGGAGACAGCGGGGCAGGGGGTAGGAGCAGCTCAGCTGTGGCTACTCAGCCAGGGCTGGTTGGAGCCCTGATTGCCTCCTAGGTTTACCTGTCCCCCAGCCCCACTCTCAACACCTACACCAGCCTGAGGCCGAGGCCCCGAAGCAGGGCTTCCCATGGGGAAAATACCCCAAGTCCCAGAAGAGCCTGAGAGGTTCTAAGTAGGCCAGGGCCAGGTGTGCAGTCCTGGGGAAGGGGCGCAAGGGGCAGGCGCACACGCGGAGGGGAGGCTGCGGAAGGGGCAGAGGCGGGCACCAAGTCCTGCGGGGTCATCTGGTCAGGGTTGGGGGCTTGTTGCAAGGCCAAGGACAGGCTGACCTAGCATGGTTCCCGTGGCTGAAAGTCTCCTCCCGGCTGCTTTCTGGGCAGTGGAGGGCAGGTGGTCAGAGCCCTGGGCCTCCCTGACAAGGCCGGGGTGCGACTCATCCACACGGCCCAGACGTCTGGCACAATTAGCACACCTCAGGAAAGACTCCACCTGTGGGCTCCTCCTGGCCGTCCTCCACCCTGCCCTGGACACAAGGTTCTGGATGCGGTTTTGAGGGCATCTCAGAAGACTACCTGGGGAGATGGAGCATCCGTCACCCTCAGTGGGAGCCAACTTAGTAACCGAGCCCCAGCCAGGTTGTCCCCCATTCCCTCCCTTGGCCCTCACCTCTGTTCCCCGAGGGCGTGCCCCTAACAAAGTGGTAGTGGGCTCTGCTTTGTGGGTTCGCAGGAGACGGGGCTCCGGTTGGCCTGAGGACACTCCCCGGCAGAAGAGACGAGACCCCTGAGCCGCCTCCACTTTGGTCTCTCCATCCGCCCATCTCTGCCCCTTTTCAATACTTTTGGGCATTTCCCTTCAGCCTCGAGTGCTTCCCCCACCCCCTGAACTTGGCTGACTGCTGGCAATTCCTCCTATTTCAGCTTAAGTGGGTCAGCCTCAGAGAAGCTTTCCCTGACCCCTCAAACTGAGCGGCGCCCCCATCACTCGTGTCCCAGCACGCTGTTTCTTCCTTGTTAGCACGGCACGATTTGCCGCTAAACGTGTGTCTGCGAGTTTCCACGTTTAAGGTTGCTCTGAGATCCGTGAGGGAGGGTCCTGCCCGAGGACCCCAGCCCCGCGCTCTGCGGAAGCAGGGTGGGCACTCGGCAAATCCTGGACGGAAGAAGGAAGGAGCCAGCTGTACAATCGGAGCTGCCCGTCCTTCAGCTAGACCGTGGCTGGCCAAGACCTGGCCGCGTGGCATCACCAGGAGGGTCAGCCCGACGGGTCAGCAGCCTGAGCGGGTTTCAGACGCGGCCGAGGTCTTGGTGATCCGATCTGAACTCTGGATCTAAACCAGAGTTAGGCTCCCTCGCCTCACGCTGCTGGACAGTGCCACACCACGTGCAGGAGCCCAAGGACGGGGGAAGGAAGAAGAGGCTGGTTTAGGCGGGGTAGGAATTCCTTCCAGAGGAAGCTGGGGATGGCGTTCGGGTTTCTTTGAAGGCTCATCCACGGTGAGGAGAGACCCTGTCTACTCCCTTCCGAGACGCAGGCGGGGGGGGTGGAGTGGCCTTTTGTGCTTTCTGGGCTTCCTACACAGGTCCCTCCTCCTCCTGCTGGGTCAGTGCACAATTTCCCAGCCCCTTCTCCACACTTTCTTGACCAGCCCCTCCTGACCTTGTGCATGCCACTAGCCAGAAGCGCGGATGTTCGCACGTGCCCAAACGCTTATGTACAGACACCTGTGCACACGAAACCCTCAGGCATTCGATTTCAAAACACCGCGTCCACAGGAATTTCTCAGTCCTCTTAGTATGTAAACAGCAACTGGAGGAAATTTCAGGTGGCTTACTGTTGTTTTTCTTTCTCTCCTCTTTTCCTTCTCTTTTCCTCTCTATTTCATCTGTATCCTTAAGTCCTACATGCATTCAGAGCTCTTTCAGCAATAGCCGCCTGGCGGTGATTACAGAGTGAGTGGCTGCCCAGCATCAAAACTGGGCTCCTAACTCCCAAACGAAGCTGCAAACTGGAAGCCCTCAACTTCTGATTACTAATCAGTTCCTAAAAGGAAATAGATTACCAACATGAACTAAGGTAATTACCCGAAACAGAAGTTCAGAGATGAACGCAAGGAGCTTCTCATCTTGTATCGAGTTGCCTGCGTTTTAAACTAAAAAAGATTGAGTTCAAATTCAGGTTAAGATTTTAAAACAGTTCATTATCTCTTTAATTATTTTTCATTTAAGATACATACCACTCATCAGTCCTCACCAGAGTTAGAAATACAAAAATAGTGCCCAGATAAATGGATTTAACGGCCTCATAATTCCACTAGAAGTAGGAACTGAATCTTACATAAAAGTCCGTTTCTGTGAGCCTTTAGGCTTCAGACTTATGGAAGCAGATGTGCTTTGAAATTTCACCTTGGAAGACCTGGTAGAAGGAGTATGTGTCTTGGAATTTTTTAAATCCAGTGCATGTATATGGTGCATTTGGGAGTGTGACCACGTGCCACAGAGGGGGCCCGGGGCTGGATGAACTTAATTAAAGAGCAGAGGGGGGCTGCGGGTGCCATCCCTTAACCCTGGATGCTAGAGCCCAGAAAGGAGCCAACTGATCAGGCACCCAGGAAGAAGACAAAGGTCTACAGAGCAACAAAAATGGGACAAGAAGACCAGGTAGGAGGGGCTGGAGTGATTCAAGGAGGGAGGTGGTCTGGGGCAGGTAGGAGAATTAAGGTCTCAGAGAACTGGACAGATTGGGCAAATATTTAGGGGTGGAAATTACAGGACATGGGAATTTCCTGGCTACGGGGGACACAGGGAGGTGAGGAGTGAGTCAAACATAATTCCTAGGTTCTCAGCTCGGGGGCCTGGGTGAGTATGAGTGATGCTTCTGGCTACAGCTGTAGGGAGAGAAGCATCATGCGCTTTCCCTGGCATCAGCATTATGGGATGCTTCATAAGCTTTTGACTGGCAGCCTTGTTTTAAAAGGTCATATCCTCACGGTCCATAAAATACATCAGAGAATGGTGAAAAACCACCCCCTCTGAAGCTTCTCCCACCTGGCCTTGCGCTTCCCCTTTTTGTGAATTCGCTCTTCACCCTGCAGCTCCGCAGTCTTCTCAAGGCAACCATCTGCCCTTGGGGCTGTCCTTCTGGGCACTTCTAACAGCCTGGGCCTGCTGCTCCATTGCCCTATCCCCAGAGCGGACAATGGCTGCTCCGAGAAGTGAACAAACGAATGTGGCGGAAAGGTGTCGTTTTATTCTCTGCCAGACTCTTCCATGCCACCCAGGTCGCTCTGAGAGGTGACTTGCCATCTTCCACTTTGCTCCTAGTTACTGCAGGCTTCACTCTCCTGTGCGCCTCCAGGCCCCTGGCTGCAGGACTTGCCTGTGGTCCCCCGCCGGGCCCCGCCCCAGCTCACAGTGGAGGTTCTAAGTGAACCTTTGAGTGCACGAGTGCACTCTGGTGTGGGTGCCGCTGGATGCACCAGGGCAGTGCTGGAGCAGATCTCTTCATGCTGGAGCACCTGACCTGGCCACTATAGGGCCCCCTGGGGCAGAGGCACCAGGTTCCAAGAGACCTCCACGGGCCACAGACCAAGCAGCTCCCCAGCTGTCCCTGCACAGTGCAGGTGCTCAGAGCACAACCAGACACACGAGTCCAAGCAGGCTCCTGCAGAAGATGAGATGCTATGGGCCTCACCCACCCACATAGCAGGGCAAAGGGCCTGGGGTACCAGTTATAGCGAGAAAACGTGCTTATCGAAATGTCTGCACTTAAGCCGCTTTGAAAATTCTAAAACTAATTGAGCTGGTTTTCCATTAATCTAATTTTAGAAGTTTACTCTTTACACTCAGTTCCCTGACGGATATTAACCAGACCTCAGCTTTGCTTACAAGAATAAGAGAATGTCTTATAGCAAAACCAGAGAGAGTGATGTGAATCCGTAACGTTTCTCAGAGACAGAAAGCTTGATATCCATGAGCAGCTGTCTGAGAAAGGAGCCTTGGAGGCCTCGTCCCTGCACAACTACCTCTAAGCTGTGGTTTTTTTAGCCGCTGAAATCAAGGACCAGTTGGGTGTGCTTGAGGCAGCACAGGACTGAGAAATTGCACGTGCCCTCCTTGCAAGGCCTCCAGCGGCACTTATTCTTTGAACTTGGTTTTCTTCTCCCCCTACCCTCTCCTTTGCCTTTAAAAACCCTAGCTCCCATTTTCACTTTGAACTGGTTTGGGGAAGATTCCCCCAGTTCCTTGCTTGTGCACTCACAATAAATCACCTGCTTACTAAGAGACGTGTTTGGCCTTTGTAGTGTGGGATCGAGCGGCCTTCCCATTAGAAACAGCCGTCTTTACAGTAACATTAGCACCCCTGAGACCCACCCCCACCCAATGCCTAGCAGGGGTTGGTGCATAAATCCCAGGGGGAACTCTGGGGCAAGCGGGGGGCACTGATTCCCAGGACCCCCTGCCAGTTCCACACCCGGCGGCTGTCCTGATAACAGGCCACAACCGCCTGCCTTTGCAGACCCCACTCACTCCTTGCTCCTTGGAACTAAACCTGTCCCACCGAATCTGCATCTCAGCGTCCCCTTCTGGGGGATTCCAAACTAAGACATCACCTCAGAGAGCATGAAAGACAAGGAAAGGCCTCAGAAACCAGGCATGGGACACAACACCCAGCTCACACACATCCCCCAGCGAAGAGGCGCCAAAGCATCGCGTCTGCCTGGCACCCGCGTTTTCTTTGTCCCGTCGTCATTTTAGCATGAATTTGATGGCCTTCACACTCGCGGTTTGCTTGCGGTTTGCCAAACATTTCCCTGAGGCCTTGGAGCTTCTGATTGCGAACTTCCCAAAGATGGGAAGCCGAAGGGAGCGTGGCCCTGCCATTGCTCTGTCCCCAAGGAGGGCGTGCGGGAGGAGAGCTGCTCCCCGATTCGGAGTGTGGGGGTCGCATGTCTGGCAATGGCTTCAGGGAAGGGGCTGCTCCTGAAAGTCCTTGCTTGGAATTCTCCATATGTCCGTGTCCACCAAGTCTGCCTCATATATTTAAAAAATCAGAAAATGAGGCTGAGCTCTCTTGACCGAGCCAGGGAGGACATGGGCAGTTTCAGTACAGAAAGGTCATGATAAACTTGCCAGCTGGCGTTTTCTTCCCGCCAGTGTGTGAGGCCCTTCCTAGGCAGCCCACTCGTCTTCCTCTACCAAACACATGAGCTGGCATCAGCTCTGCAGAGGAAGCCAAGACCTCCTGCAGAATGCTCGGGCAGCCTGACACGCACTGTGGCCGCACTAAAATGCCGCACATCTGACGTCCAGGTGGGTCTCCTGTTCACTAATCCTAGATCCTTGTTCCAGGTAGGACTCACCCTATTCCTTCATTCTTTCCTTAAATTGTCCATTCTTAGATTAATGGTGGTAAGGTGAGAGAACTATGCAGTTAAGGTTTCTAGAATCCTTTGCAGGTTAACACACAGCAGTCCATGATTCTGTGGGTGATGTGGCTCCTGCGAGGCCTGGTGAAGCAGCTTTCACCTGGAGAAGTACCTTGAAGAGGAGGCTGTGCTTTCCCTGCAGCATGCAGTCCTAAGGCTTGTAACTGAAGTGGAGCAGGGCCCCCTAGTATGTAGAGCTCAGGACTGCGCGGTCCAGTTAGAGAAACACCTGAAAGAGTGGAAGGAGTCAGGGAAGGAAGAGAAACGCCTCCAAGTAGACAGTCTGCTCCTAGGGCTGTCATACCAGATAATGGCTCTGCCCAGCACCCAAGCCGGAAACACGAAGAGGTGGTGGAAGCCTGTGCCAGGTCCAGTAGTGCTCAGAAGCTTTATCAGTTGCATTGCATTCCCTGACTGTCCATCTGGCAAACATGCCAATGAAAGAAATGCCTTTAAATGGCACTGTTTGTTGTCAGTGCACCCAAGCTTGATCCCATGATGGCTGCTTCTATTCCAAAAAAGAATGCACAAAGCAACCCTTTAATAGCGTCTCCTTAAATCTTCCCCACAATAGCCATCAGACCCCTCCATGCACTGCTGTTTGTCTCCACCTCTGAAATCCTATTGAAAACTGCAATGGCTGGGGGTTTTGTCAGCCTCCTGGCACTTTGCTTGATTTCCATGAGTCTTTTACAAATTCAGTGAGCTCATTGGCCAAGCCTCTTTGGTTGTCATTTGAGGCCCTGTACAGTCACCTTTCTTTTTCTGGGCATTCTGCTCCATTCCACCCCTTTTTTGTCTGAAGAATATTCCTTAAGTGAAGATAAGAGCAGAACAGGAGCTGAAGGAGCATTTCCAGGCATCAGCATCTCACCACTGGCCCAAGCAGGAGACCTGAATATTCCTGAGCATCTTCTGGCTTGGAACATCCAGAACCAGCTTTTCTTCCTTAGTATTTTTTCAGTCCTCAGCTTAACAGGGATTCTAGCCTGATATATGTACAGAATCTAAAACTCCTTCATAGACTCTTCTGTAAAAGTCATAACCTTCTCTCCATCATTGGCTATATCCTCTCCAAAGTCTCAGCAGACATGCCCTGGCTTTTTTAGGCACATCTTCATTCTTCCATCACTAGATTAATTTGTAATGACCAGACAAATTGCATTTTAGCTTAACTTTCCAATCATCTTGTGCCTTCTTCCTTTTCCCAGTCTCAGGCCTTAGAAACATGCTTTCCTGCCTTTCCTCTGAATATGTTTGAAATATCCCTTATCAGTGCCATGACTGATGGGCCCTGTCTTCCCTCCCTGATTACAACAGTTCCACTATGACAGAGTGGCTTCTCAAAACTCTCATGTCATATCCATTTTTGTTATTAATTCCATCTTGTCCTATGGAATATTCTTTTCAGATCTTTTGCTTTCTGGAAGATGAATTTATCAAAAAGGAAATCCAAGACCATGATTGAATAGGACAATTCATATTTATTGTTTAGAAGACACTCTCTATGCTCTTGAAAAACTGAAAAATGTGTAATTCTGCAGGCCAAGTATTGTTCCTTTATTTACAAAAATGTGTAAAGGCACAGGGATAATTGTTTTTAAACCTTACAAATCTTATCTGTTCTCTTTTCAAATGACCACCAAAAAATGGGATTTAATGCTGCCTTCTTTTCCTTAATTCTCTGAAGCTCTCTGTGGTTTGTAAACCAGGAGCAGTCCTGTCCTAACCTTTCAAAGCACAGTTTCCTTAATGCATTGTGAGATATTCAGCTTTGAGACAAATACACGTGAGCTGGTTTTATATGGCTTCGTTTTGTTTTCATATCATAACAAAGATTAATTTCTAGACACAGGAATCATCCACTACAGTTAGCAGTAAAGGACAAATGACTTTAATTTTGGTAAGCTGGCATGCTAACTTCATACTATGATGCATCCTCTGTGCTCCAAAAACATAGCAATAATAGACAAGACACAACAAGGAGAAAATGGAAAAGGCAATTGAATCAGAAACAGCAGAAATGAGCAGGGGTGGAACAGGGAGTGGCAGCCAGCAGCTTGGCTTCCACAGGCTAAAGGGGACTTAGAAAGATTCCACGTGAGATGCTGCAAGCAGAGGCTCCAACTGTTAAAGTCAGGATGTGGCCTGGGGCTCCTCCCACTTGTACAAGAAGACTGAACCAAAACACAATGGTGAATAATGCCTGCAGCTGCAATGGAGGGCAGCAAATGTGCAGAGACAGAAAAACACAGAGCAGCCCTATAACCAGGAACTAGATAGAAATGCACCCTGGCTTGGTGATCAGATCTGTCATAGCCCCAATAACATCTCATAGTTGGGACCCCAAATCACCTTTTAAAGATCTGGTTCCAGATTGAGGATCCAGAGGCAACCACAACACAGATGAAGAATGAATGTAGGAGAGAGAAACAGGAAAACAACAAAACTAAACAAACAAAATTCTTTCCCAAACCGAAATTCAAAATAAGTAAGGAATATTAAGACTTATAAATACAGACAACAAAATCAATAATTGCAGCAAGGGTTTACTCCAGATGAAACTAATTCTATAAAAGAGACTAAAACTACTTCAATATAATAATATATATGGTGTTCAAAAAGATAAGCATAGGTAAAATAGCCATTTAAAAACCTGAGCAAGCAATTGGAAAAAAAATAGAAAGAAAACAGGAACAAATGGCTATTTTTTAAAAAAAAAAAAAAAAAAAACAACCAATAAGAAAACTCGAAAATGAAAAAAAATTAGTCAATGGAATTGGAATGTCAAAAGATTTGTCAATTCTATACTAGGTGCAAACGAAGGGGAATATAAGACAGTACCATGGGATTCAAATGAAACTCACCATTGAAAGACATAATTAAGGCTCCAACCTTAAGTTAAAAGGAATTGCAGAAGAAAAGAATGTAGAGTATGCTGGAGAAGTAATATATAAAGAGCTAAGAGCTGAGAAGTTTCCAGATTTGATGAAAATATTTCTTTCAAGTATTGAGTAGGGATAAAAATAAATCTATACATAAAATAAATATAGTGAAAATACAGATCAGGGATGAAGAAAATATCTTAAAATAAAGCAGAAAGAAAGGAAAATTTCCTAGAGGATAATTACAATGCCTCATCATTAATAATAGGTGTTAGAAGACAATGGAGTAATTTGGAATTATTTTCAAAATGCTTTGGTAAAGTTAACATCAACCTAGAATATTATACCCAGCTAAAATGTTCATTCAACATTTTAGTAAATTGAATTATTTGTTTGAAATCCTCCCATTCCTCCACACCTTCCCATAGCTCCTTTCCAGATGAACTATGCATCCATTTTCCATTTGGCTTCAGCTTTGGCCAGGTATTGATTTGCTTTGGCCAATGGAAATTGGCAGGAAGTAAGAGTGTGCCCTTCCTGAACAAAGGTCTGTAAGAGGAGCCTGGGTGACTCTGCTTGTCTACTTTCCACCATGAGAAGAGCTTGCTCCAAGAAACCAGTGCTCCTGCAGCCTGAATCTTAGGATAAAGATAAGGATATGGTGACGTGCTGGAGTCAGCTTGTACTGCCCTGCAAGATGATTACATTTTCAAGAACTTCACAATCTATTTGTTAGACATGACCATTATTAGAAATCAAATTATATACCTTACTAGTAAATAAATTATATTCAAAACAAAGAATATACATATCCAAAAACCATAACTTTCCAATTCTTTTTCTTTATTTTACTATTATCTGTGTTCTTGATGTTACTTAGGTATATTGCATCGATGTGGCAAGAATACTATTGCACATCTCTTCTTAACTCAGCATTCAGTGATGGAAGGATGGCAGGATGGCAGTTTGAAATCAGAGCTCCTGGTTTGGCAGGTGTAACAGGTGTCCTTTCCTTTCCATCTCCACCTGGGAAATTGTGGAAGATACTGGTCAGATGTAGTTTTCTTGGCCATCCCCCCAGAACTATCCAAGCTAATTGAGCATCTTTGGTTCATTCTGGCTGTGCTAGAATCCCTGCAGTGACTGGAACCAGGCAATGAAGCTTCAATGTCCATCAAAGACTTATGGGCCATGCAAGCGAAGCCTGCCCCTAGAGGTCTCCTGGTCAGCCATCCCGTTGGCTCAGGAGCTCTCAGTCTAGAGAGGATCAGGTCTTCCTGGTGAGAGCTTCCAGATCGATTCTCCTCATACTCAGAACAACTGTGAATTGTTAGCATGTGCTTTGTGGGATTCTCACCCCCATGACACCAATAACTCTTTCCTAAATGAATGAATGAAGGAGCAAATTAATGGAGCCACATCCCAGGCCTTTCTGTGTTATAAAACCTGCTCTGAAACTCTGGTATGTTCTATATAAGGGACAAAATCAAAACACTACAAAACTCAGAGTCCAGTTGCCACAATATTAGTAGCACTAGTTAACAAGGAAAGTGAGAGTCCAGGCAGTTGTCAGGGTCTTCTTCAAATGAGATGAAGAAGAGGAAAGGACAGAGTTCTTTAAAATAAAGACTCTTGCCTTTTGAAGGATTCCACTGGTTAGCAGTTACTGAAGAACGGTGGGTGACAAAGTAACCCAGCCCTGGACAGGCCCCTCTGCCCACAGGGGAGCAGGTGGCGATTCCGACTCAGGCCGTCTCACCATGGCTCCCTCTACAGGGAACTGCCCGGAACATCAGAACTACAGCCTTCGGCCACACTCCAGCGTGCCCAGCCTGACCCTCAGGCCCGCTTTCCCAGCAGGGTCCCCCTTAATGGCTACTACCCAGACTACATCCGCCATGCTTCTGAATACAGAGTCCTTTTGAAGTTTTCACCTGTGGAAGAAGGTCGTCCGAGGCCAGGAATGTTATTTTCAGACCATCGCCAACTCATCCTGGTGCAAACACTTAAGAGAAAAATGCAAATTAAAACAGAAAGTTCTCTCAGCACCACTTGGTTTTGAGGTTACAAGTGCTACAGTTTTAGAATTCTGTGGGGAATTTACCAGAATGCTCCTCATGGTCGCCCTGCGAGGCTGGAGGGAAGACTTTCCTTTCTTGAAGGAGAGCAGGAGCCTGTGGAGACATTTGCTCCCAGGGCTCCACTATTCGGACTGAACTTGGGTGGAGGATGGGCTCCCCTTAGAGGAAAAGCCGAGCGCCCAGACAGCTGAAAGGCCTCTGGCTGGACCGGCCCCCACGCACCATAGCCACCGCCAAGGAGTTGACAACCACCAGGTCACTGGTCAAGCTCGGCTAATCCTCAGCCTCGACTCAGACCCCCGGGGGCTCAAGCGCCCTGAGCTCTGCCTCACCTGCCAAGGTGAAGGCTCTAGACCCCACCCAGACCTTCCTCTCCTCTGGCCCCATCGGGGTTTCGGTCTTAACCCTCTGCTCTGTGCCAGGCCCAGGCTGTGGGGGAGGACTGCGTAGAAAGCACTCAGCAAATGCACCTGGTCTCAGGTCCGCCGACAGAAATGGAGCCAGGCAGGGTCTGCAAAGCCAGGCCCCAGCTACGGGCTGGCCCCTGACAAAGATGACGAATGTCTCCACCTAATTTCTCAACCCTTTTTTATGATCAGAGCTTTCTATTTCAGAGCAGTTCCACCCTGAAGCCACCAACGAGAGTGAAGAAATCTACTGGATGGTACGGGAACAGAGTGTAACCAAATTACAGGGTGCTCTCTGGAGCCGGAGCCCACGTGAACAAGAAAAAATACCGCTGTTTAGAGAGTTAACATGCCCCAGTACATAAAACTAATTTCGGCCAACTACGTAGCTAACAACTCCCACGGTCAAGTACTTGCAGAATTCATTTTCATATTTTCACTGAGAAAGTGTTGAGCTTTGTGATCTCTGCAGGTTTGGGTATCAGATGGACTTAGTCTTGCTGCGCCTCTCTCTGCCGCTGGGAGGCAGTGATTGTCTCCTCGCCGTGGCCAGGCTGAGCAAACCTCGTCCCCCACGGGGGCGGGGGGGGGGCCCTGGACCACTCTTTTTGTTACAGCAGCTGCACGTGGTGGGCACGAGCTTAACATTCGCCAAAGGCGGGACCAAGGGCTGGGAGGTAGAGGCCAGCCTCTGCCCATAGTCTCCCATTCTTCCCTGCCTCAGTCCTGAGGGACTCAGGCCCCACTGGCACCTGTGGAATGACCGTGTTGATGGCAAAACGTCCACCCAATGGCTCCCTTGGACATGGATTGTGTGAGCAACGGGTATCTTGCATGCATTGCATCTTTTCCCAATCTCTTTTCTGCCCAGCCCATCAAATCGACCATGCAGCCAGCTCAGTTGGTGCAGAAGCATTCAATGTATAATTTCCCATCTGGGTGTTTGCAGGCGCTAAAGCTTGGTTGCAGATTATATACAAGCAAGAGGCACACACAAAAAAAGAAAAGAAACAGACCCATTGGCATCCTTCTCAGATCAACCACAGAAATCCTGGAATGCAAATGTTGGAAGAGAACATCTATGTCACGAGTCTGATCCCTCATTTTAAAGGCAAGCAAACAGCCCCTGGGAGGACGAGCGCTCAGCCCAGGTGATCACCAGTCCGTTTGTTCCAGCTGAGCTGGGCTGAGATGGGCTCGGAAGGGGTCAAACCCAATGGTCAGCCTCTGTCCTCAGGCCTTTGACCTCCCAGCAGCTCTTGTCTCTGTCGCCAGCTGCCTCCTTCTGCAGCCTTCACTGTGTCTTCTGCAATGCCTCAGCACCTGGGGGGTCTCCTGCCTCTCCCACCTCCCCACTGAGAATCCTTTCCTGGGCCTTCCTTTCTCCCTAAACCCTAAAGACTGGGCTCCTGGTGGCCTGGTCCTTGGCCCTCCTTTCTCACACTCTCGCCTTGTGTCCTGAGCTCTACTTACAGACCAGGGACTCCCCCTTCCATTTCCACCGTCTAGGAGTCTGAGGTCTCCACTTTGATGTGGTTGGGGCATCCTCCCAAACTGTCCAAAAGTCATCTCTCGGAACCCCTCTGCAAAACAGCTCTTCCTTCACCGTTTGTAATTCGTTTAACACCCAGTGGCTGTTGTCTGAGCTCCTGTCATGGCCAGCCTCTGCTCAGGGCACTTGGGGCATGTGAATGACCAAACTGAGCCAGCCCTTGGCCCTGTGGAGTCGCCTTCTCAGGAACCGCCATTGCCACCCGCGATGCCTCCCTCTTCCTCACGCCACCCCCCATGCCCGAACCAGCAACGAGTCCTGCAGAATCCGGCCCTGGGATGCGTCCCACCTGGCCACACCACTATCACCCGTGGCCTGGACGCCTCGTTGTCTGCCAGTGGGTGTTCCTGCCCCCAACCCTCCGCCTCTAAGCCACTAGCTCTTTGGCAAGCCAAACGGGCCTTCAAAAGTGCCACCTGAAAACCCCTTGCGGCTTCTCCTGTCTTTAGATAAAACCCACAGAACTTGGCCAGGGCCCCAAGGATGCCCCCTCCCACTTTCCCACCTCTCCTCTCCCTTCCCCATAAGCTACACAGCTGTGCCAGGGCCTGCTCACCTGCGCACGTGAGATCTGCTCCTTCCGGCCTCAGAGACTATGCGCATGCAGTCCCCACTGCCTGGCCTGGCCTCGCTCTCCACCTCACAGTCTCCCACCTGCACAAGCCACTCCACGGTGAGGGCTTCTCTGCCTCCTTGGTCTCCATCAGGCACCGCCTTGTGATTGCCATCAGGTCACTGATAACTTATGCCTGCTTGTGTGTGCATGCATGCTTTGAGCAATGCCTGAGTCTTCCTAAAACTGCAAGCCCCACACGCGCGTGAGACTTTCTACTTCATCTCTCCCCTGGGTTCCCAGCCGCTGACACCATGCCTGGCACACAGAGGAGCCTGGCACACAGAGGAGCCTGGCACACGTGGAGGGGTTTTGCTGTGAGCAGAAACACCACATTCCTGTGGTGACCCCCGAAGCTGCAGACCTGGAAAAGCAAAAGGCCACAGGTGCTGAGAAAGAACCTGCTTTCCACTCATGCACAAGGTTGTTTTTCTTTCTTTTTAAAAATGTTCTGGTTTAAGTATTTTACTGACAAGCTGTACCTCTCACTGTGTATTCTCCGAATTGTTTGGGAATGAACGAGCCTCAGACTGAGAAAGGTTATGCTGCATGTGTTGGAAAAGCAACGCCCCGAAAACCTCGAGTTTCTCTTCCGTCTTCCTTCCCTCTCCCTCGCGCCCACCCCGGCTGCAGCCAGATTGAAGGAGGTGGTCACACTCTGTCCAAGAAGGCATTTTCCCGCTGCCCGGACGTCTTTGTGTATTTATTGCCATGGCTCCCCTTCCACAGAGTGGAAGTGCAGGGGATGCCGAAAAGCTGAACTGGAAGGTGGCAGAGGAGCGTGGCCCCAGGGGCACGGCTTGACCACCACGAGACGCTCCCCGCAATGGCGAGAGGAGTTTGGGATTCGAGATAAATGTTGAAACAGAATGTTGAAGTGTAGTAAGTCACAGATTTATAACATCTGTGGCCCCGGCTGGCAGGGAGAGTGGACATCTATGCTAATTTGAAGCGAGCCTGCTACTCCCCAGCTCTTTGCTCTCGTTCTTGTGGACTGAGAGCTTCTGGCTGCAGGAGGCAGAAGAGCTGGGACAGGTCTCCACCACGTCCGCAGCAAGACCCCCGCCACGGGCGTCCCCTCCTCTGCTCTGCCAGGAAAATAGTGGGGCAGGGACCCCCAGGTGAGAGCTGTAGGGCCTGGGATGAGCTCCTTGGCTTTTCGGAGCACCTGTTGCCTTACACCCTGCTATGTACAGGCAGCGGGCTAAACGCTCTCGGTGGATCATCTCGCTCAGTCCTGACCCACATCTACGAAGCAGGTGCTGCAACGGGAGCCAGACCACGACGGGCTTTGGGCTGTGGGACTTCGTGGCAGCTGGTGGAATCTCTGAATGGGCGTCATATGCCGACAACGGCCTTTGACAATAGCCGCAGGTGCTGCCTCCAGCCAATGTCTCATGTCAGAAAAAGGCTAGTGATCGAGCTGTGTCGTGAAGAATAAGTTTTCTCTTTCTTCTACTTTCCGTCGCCCATTTGTGCTAAAAGCTGTCATGACTGCCCAGTGGAATCGGTGGCTTTCTAGACGGTGGTAAATTTACAGGTGGCACAGGGCAGAGCTCCCCCCTGAAGCCCAGGTTGTGCCCATTCCTTTTATGTTCCTAACGCTGCAGGAAAAGCCTGCATTTCAGCATCACCTTCCCAACACGAAAGCAAAGTAGAGACTCTCTTGGAACCTCCCCTGACTTATTTGCATGAGGCAGAAAATTTGAGCATTAAAAGAGGTAGTGTAGGTCGAGAACCTGGTACAGCTCGCTGCAGCTCGGAGGGCTCCATAACCAGAGGAGGTGTTACCAGCCGCAGCTGGGGTGGTGATGAATGCAAAGATGACTTTCCAACAAGGAAACAGGCACTGAGGGTCTGCCCTGTGGGCAGAGTGGAGAAGGGGAGGCACAGGGGTGGGTGGGAGCTCCGCGGGTTGACAGACCTGCTTTGGAGGCTCAGATGTAAATATGGCCAGACCCCAGGCTTCGTCACATGGACTGTTCCTGGGAAGCTTGGACTAGTCAGAGAGATGGGGTTTCTGGTCCAGAGGTAGGAAGGACCAGCAAGGGTCACCTGGAAGACATCAGCAAATGATGTATTGAGGGGACCCCTTTGCCCATCGCAGGAGTCCCCAAAGGCCCTGTGGGTGGACTGTACTGACAGAACCTCCATCCCACATGCGGACCTCTCACCCTGAGCCTCCAACCTCCGTGTCCCCCACCTCAGGAAGGCTTCCTGGCCCCGGATTTGGCAGAGACCCTCGCCTCCAGCACCTTGTCTCTTGGGCACAGCACACACCACATTGCAATTTGGCATTTGTTTGGTTGTGAACTTCCCCCTCTAAACTCTAGGCTTCAGGAAGGCAAAGGCTTTAGCCCCAGGATGATCTGGGGGGGCAGGAGGAGGGGAAAGATTGTTTTTCACTCAAACACCAGGATGTGATTTGCTATGCTTGGAAATTGTTCTTCAGATACGACAAGACGTGTGTTTCTGATTATAAACACGCCATGGCGAATAATACCATTTGAATGTGAAACTGACTTGGAAAAAAATAGGCATGGTTCGAATAAAGATACAATCTCTCAGGATGAGTGAATTACAAGATGATAGCTCATTTGGATTTGCAAGTTGGAGTATGTGAGAAAATAAATATCATCAGTTTATGGTCATGTCTTTTCTCAAATTCTGCTCTCTGATATTAGTGAACATGACTTTTGGGTTAAAAAATTATTAGAATTCGGCTAATTTTCAGACAATAGTGCTTTGGTACAGTGGTTTGTAAGTTTTCTTATAAGAATGAGAGAAAGTGTTAGACTTAAAAACCTAAGTACTGTAAATTAAATTATTTGAGTTTTCTCTATATATTGGTGATTATTTCCTTTTCAAAAGGGCTGAAATAAGCTCAAATGATTTTTTCTTTATTAAAACAACATTGATTTGTAAAGTGCAAGATTATAGTTAAATGCAAAGTTATTTTATCCTTAGTTATTGTACCACTTAAAAAGCCCAGATTGCCCAGTCGACAATTTCTGAATAGTCCCTTGACACCTTCTCAGAAAAAATACCTACTACATTAGCACTTTCCAGAATTGAGAGACAGAACACACGAATAAAGGTAAAGTGATGATTACAACACACAACAGATGGCCTGAGATTTGTCTAAAGTACCATCACCAGCTACCTGAGCTGCCGCTACCTGTGCACTGAAAACACCTTGCTGAATTGAAGGCAGCTTGAGTGCTTAGCCGGGCTCTCTCCAACCTTTGGCCTCAATAGATCACTCTGGACACAGGCCACCAATTCTAGGTAATTTTTAAAAATCCATGACAAAAGAACTGAAAGTAGAGGATATTACTTTTAAATAAGTAAAAATAATTCCTTCTCAGTTTGTCACGAGACCTGCATGCTGCAGATGCTGGGTGCCGCTGTCCGTGGTGCTGGCCAAGCACGCAGGTGCTGGTCAGCAGGTGCAGGTCAACGTGGCCTCGGCTGCTCAGCAGACAAGGCCGTGGCTGCCCAACCCGAAAGGCGAAAGGTTAACTCTGGAAGAGAGCCATGGGTGGGTTCCTACAAAACTTCCTTTATACATTAGACCCCATAATCTTCTACATGCTTTGTGACAACTTTTGCACATGATTTTTAAATATGCCTCAAAATACATCACGATGGCTTTCCAATGAGTGAATAAATTCCCCAAAGCCAGGGACGTGTCCTGAGGATGAAAGCATTTGTCCAGTTGGGTCTTCAAGCAACATTGGGATCGCTGCTCCTCCACAGTGAATTCTCCTGTGCTGGCCTGGGAGGTCCCAGGATCTAAGTGACCCACTGGGACACACCACCAGGCACATGTGTGGCCACCAGCAATGCCCAGAATCTGCACGCACATGTTATTCATTTCACTAATTGATTTCAGCGCACCTTCTGCCCAGCTCACTGAAAAGGTGCATGTGCAGGTGCCCTGATTAATTAAAGCACTGATTCACCAGTGATCCAGACCTGTGAATTGGACATATTATTCCCCAAATGTGTGGCAACGAAAAGCACAATTGCTTCAAACACAAACAATAATATGTATGACCTAAAAGTACTTTTGCCAAGACTACACCCTCTCAGCTGACTCTACCACCATGAACTGAAAAATCTGTTTCCTGTAGCCCATCTGAAATTTTAAGCACATAACAGTTGCTAAGAAAATGAACAGAACTTCTGTGAAAAACATAATCTTGCATTTCACATTCATAAAATATATGTGAACAATACTTCCCATTTCTTCTTTATCTGAAACCATCAAAACAGCTGCACATCCATTCAGTCTAGGCCCTCATCAGTACTGTACTAAACTGCACCTAAAATCCTGTTCCAGCTTACAATTAGGTACCACACACCAACACTCATATACAGTGTCATAAAGTGATATTTTTTTAAAGATAGCATTTTAAGAGTAAGCACTAAAAGACATTCGCTGATCCTTTCCAGTATTCTATTAAGTTCAGACTTAGAAAAATGGAATTTGGAAAATTTGAAAACAAAATTCATGATGTACTAATATACTGTATCTAAATGTAACTGTAACATTAGATTTGTATGAAAGATGTTGGTTCATTCATTCATTTATTATTTATTGCAATGTGGAGTTTTTTTGGTTGACATATCATCTTTGGGATAAGCTTTGTTTAGTTGAGAAAAGCTTTGGATTACCTCACTCTTAAGTATTTTTTCTTGACAAGCATTTTGATTGATAAGTTACAATGAATATATGACACCAAAATAAATATCCCCCTACTGTATAGTAGTTCTATAATCTGAGACAAATATATAACCTTAAGGTCTTTCACTAATGATAATAAAAATGTAAAATAAGATAAAGTAAAAATCATACCTTTTAGGGTGGGTTAATGTTGAGTAGTGGATACCAGGAAACTTGATAGACACAATTTCAGAGATTAAAGAGCCCTTTGGCATGGTCTACCCTTGGGGAAGGCACCGAGGTAGAGAGACTTTGCAGAGATGATGGAATATTGCTGGGTCAGTGGCATCTGCAAGAGTCCCAAAAGCAAGGACAGATTCTCTCCAATCAACCCATCCCCAAGTTTTGCCAAAACCCTGACAGTAGAGAAAAGACTGGCAACTAAAGAGAAAATGCTTTATCTTGGTTTTTGTTTGTTTGTTTGTTTTTTAATAGTAGTTGGATTCCAAGGTTCTTGTGGAATTAAATCCAAAGCTGAGCCAAAAAATATCAGAAACTGATTAAATAGTGACAAGATTAAAAAGAGTATAGTGCTTGGGCTAATCGCAAGTGAACTCAATCTAGTTAAAGTTGTGATCCAGCACCAGTTAAACATACTCTGGTAGGAATCAGAAAAATCAGCCAAGTGCTCCATAGTAAATAAATGAAAAAAGTTCTACCTCAGTCTCCACTCTTCTTTTATATATAGTGTTCATAATCAAATGAAAAAAATCACAAAGCATGCAAGGAAATAAAAACAATCATTCATAATCAAGTGAAATACAGTGAGTAGAAGTAGAAACAGATCCTCAGACCACCCTGTTATTAGAATTAGGATGCAAGGGTTTTAAAATAGCTATTATAAATATATTAAGAGATTTGCAAGAAAAGATGGGCATAATGAGGTAGAAAGTAGGTATTTCAGGAGCGAAATTGTAACTCATAAAAGGACCAAATGGACCCATAGAACAGGTAAAATACAATACCTGAAATCTAAAATTCATTGGATGGAGTTAAGTGGAGACTTGATACTAAAGAAGAAATGATCAGTGAACTTAAAGTCAATATCAATAGAATTTATCAAAACAAGTAGAGAGAGAAAATTTTGAATAAAAAGTGAACATCGGAGGAGACTTAAGTACTAACTCGTTTTTATCTTAATATAGATATAGATGGTTGGATATATAAATATTTATAGATACTGTTGGGAACTGAATCATGTGCCCCACAAAAGACATGTTCAAGCCTTAATCTATGTTCTTGTAGGTGTGAACCCATTTGTAAATAGGATCTTTGAATATATTAAGGCTAGTCCATATTCAGATGTATGAACTCATTTGTGAATAGGATCTTTGAAGACCTTATTTAGATGAGGCCAACTGAATCTATGTGGGTCTTAGTCCATATTACTGGAGACCTTACAAAGAAATGAAATTCACACTCAGTCAGAGATAAGCCAGAAGTCAGAGAAAGTCATAGGAGGACACCAAGGACATCACCAGGTGATGGAGGCAGAGATGTACAAGTCAAGGATCCCCAAAGAGAGTGGCAAGTCACCATCAGAATGCTGCAAACTCTTCTGAGAGAAAGCCTGGTCTTGTTGATGCCTTGATTTGGGATTTCTGAGCTCTAAAACTGTGACCTAATAAATTCTTGTTGTTTAAGAAAACCCATTGTGTAGAATTTGTCATAGCAGCTCTGGCAAACTGAGATATATATTTATATGCACATGAGTTATGTACACATAGCTCCTTGCTCCATCACCTGAGAGCCTAAAATCAATGAGCAGACCTAGTGCCTAGATTTGGGTTTATAAAACCATTCTCCAATAAAAGGAGCCAGGGATCCATGGGAAAAAGGCTTATACTAAGACTGGGGCAGAAAATAGACAAGATGAGCCTGCAGTATTTGTAGTGTCAGAAAGTAAGGAAGTGCTCAAAACAAAATAAAACTCACAGTGATGGGAATATGTCAAAGGGATGCAGGCATTAACTGAAATATCTCCCAATGGCCAACCTGGAACAGTTTGAGCAAGAAAATAAATAAAGTAGTAATGTATTATTGTAACCAAAAGTATAAAATAAATATCCATGAATCAAGACTAATATAAATAAGATTAAATAAATAAGTAAATATATGAATGAGAGAAGATATAAAATCTCCCTAATGAATAATTTTAAATAATTTATGTAGGTACTTTCACTTTTAAGGAGGAGACCAAAACTTTCCATTCCGTAAGTGTGAACTGAGCATAGTGACTTTCTTCTAAAGAGTACAGCTTGGAAAGAAAAGATAACTTTATTATAAAGAAACCAGACAGACACTAACTCAGCCAGGTGATCAAGGCCAACATCGACAGTGCTAAGTCATGTTGAGAGAATGTTACTTTGATACGATGTGATGAAATGGAACTTTACCACTGCAGTCATCCTTCCCAAAACACATTACCCATTACCCCAATCTAATCATAAGAAAACTGTCAAGGTCATCAAAAACTAGGAGAGTCTGAGAAACTGTCACAGCCCAGAGATAGCAAATGTCATGTGGGATTCCAGGTGGGATCCTGGGACAGAAAAAGGACAATAGGGAAAATCTGAGGAAATCTTGATAAACTATAGACCTTAGATCATAATGATGTATCAAGAATGGTTCATTAATTTTGGCAAATGTACCACACTAATGTAAGATATTAGGAATAGGAGAAACTGGGTGTGGGGTATACAGGAATTCTCTGCAATAGTTATGCAAATCCAAAACTGTTCGAAATTATATGTTTTTTTAATCCAAAGCATTGCTGGAAAAAAGAACTAAACAAAGAATTGGCAACATATGGGGAATATTGAGGAGTCCACATTATATATAACTGAATTTCCAGAAAGAGAGGAGATGGAGAAAGGGGCTGGACAAATGATATGAAGATGCACTGGCTAAAAATTTCCAAATTTCATGAAAAAGAGCAATCCACAAATTCAAGAAGCTTAATAAATGCCAAGCATGATAAATTCAAAGAAAACTATAATTAGGCACACTGATGAAAGCTGTGGTAAAAAAAACACAAAACTTTAAAGAAGAACAATGGCAAGAATAACTGCGGATTTCTCATCCAAATTAATGCAAACCAAAGGACCATGGAATAACATTTAAAGATCTGAAAATAAATTCTGTCAAACTAGAATTAGTCTATGTCCATAAAAAAGGAAGGTAGAATATAAAAATTTTCTAGTAAATGAAAATCTATAGTCAACAGACTCATACCACAAGAAATACAGAAGAAAATCCTTAGCTTGAAAAGAAATGATAGCAGGTAGAAACTTGGATCTACAGGAATGAATAAAAACAGTGAAATATAAAAATATAGGTAAAAATATTTTTCTCTTTTCTTAATTTCTTTAAAGACAAGTAACTGTTTGCCAAATTAAACAGTGGATTCAGGGGTTTATAATATGCTGAAATAAAATTCAAGACAATAATAAGACAATGGATAAAGGGGAAAATTGAATTATAGTGTAAGATTCTACACTTTATTTAAAGTGGTATAATATTAGTTCATTGTAAATCATGATACATTATGAATGCACATTATAATCTTTTTAGAACAATGACTGAAATATAAAAAGAAGATTTGTTACAAAACCAAGAGGAGATATAAAATAGAATACCAAATAATCATCAATTAATCCAAAAGAAAGCAAGAAAGGAGAAACAAAGTAACAAAGAACATATGGGCTAACTACGTGCTGTTGAAAAGGCATTCGGAGAGGTTAAAGGTAAAGAGATGGGAAAATACACGCCATGCAAACTCTAAGCACGCAAAATCATTTTGGTATTTTAATATGACAAAATAGAGTTCAAGGTAGGGGGAATCCCCAGAGAGAACAAAAGGACATTGCAAAAGATACAAGCATCAATTCACAAAGAAGATACAGTAATCTGAGAGCATATATTACTAAGAACTGAGTTAAAAAACAGAACCCAAAATTGAGAGAATTTAAGGGAGAAATAAACAAATTCACACACAGAACAAGTAGAAAACGTTATTAAGGATACCAAAGATTCAACCAACCAATTTAACCTCCCTGACATTTTTTCAAGTGCACATGCCAAATTCATATAGTACATCATGTATGATGCTGTGTGGCTCTTCATTTTTGAAGTTTTAAAGCAGATAAAAGTACTGTATGGGGTCAAAATCCAAATGGAACCTGCTTCTGGGAGTAAGACAGTGGGGACTGAGTGGGGAGTAGCAGGAAGCATCTTTCTGCAGTGATGGAATCATTCCATATCTTGATTGGACTAAAGGTTACACAGTATATCTCTGTGTACTTAAGGTTATTAAACTTGTACTTAAGATTTTTGCATTTAGCTGTGTGTAGATTATAATATAATATATGACATAACATGGCACAATATGACTCAATGTAACATAGCACAACATAAGATAACATTAACAAAACAACATGCCACAACATGACATAGCATAACATACCATGACAATAATTAACATATAAAATTGGATAAGATTTCCTAAAACTCAACCTTCAGGGCCTGACTCCTGAGTGTCTCACAGCTGAGTCACTGATCTCCAGGTTTTCCCAAGCAAGACCACTCTCTCGGAGGCAAGGCACCTTGATGAGGTAGCGCTTCCTAAAACAAATAAACCAAAGCATCACAAGGCGTGGGTCCTGGGCTCTTACGCCAGCACTCAGTTTTGCAGAGCTAGCTAATTTTTTCCTGCCCCACACATTTCCCCACCTTCTCACCCCTCCCACAACCGTCTCCCTCCAGGGAATGAGCAGCTCTGTCCCCGGGGATTCTCCAAGCCACCAACCTCCACGTTGTGGGTTTATCAGTTGGAGGCTTCTGACTGCACCCTGGCCCAACAATTATAAGCCGTCATTGATTGCCAAAGATTCTTGCTTGCAAAGAAGTTAAAGAGCAAAAAAAAAGTCTCAGAACCAACGAAATGCAAGAATAAAATGTATTTTTAATCGACATACCTTTACTACCAGCAAAGGAGGCGGCTGCCTCCTACCTGAGGGTTGCAGAGGGCAGAAGGAAGAGGGAGTGGGCTCCGCCACCCGAATTCCTCTTCCATGAAGTCGTGCCGAGGTCCCGAGCGGAGCTCCCGCTGCCCCCTGCTTTGGCTGGTCTCCAAGCCCGGGGTCACGTGGGAGGCTGGGAAAGCTCCTAGGGATACCTGGAACAGAGTCAGCAACTGTCAGCTGTGGGAGGGGGCGGCTCTTAGATAGGCGCTAAAGCACCTGCTCCAGGACGCCGCCCCCAGCCTCTTCTCTCCCCCCACCCCGGGGCTTTCAGCTGTGTTGAGATGGCTCATCCAGTCTCCCCATCGCCTCTCCTGTATGGCATCAGGACACAGTGGAGCGCAGAGGAGGCCTCGCTGACACTCTGGGTGCACAGTGAATTCATTCCATCTTGCCGGCATCTGTGGCCGGGGCTGTGGTCTCCGTGCTGACCCCCTGCCACCTCCCCAGGAGGTCCCCCCTTCTGACCTGGTACATGCCGCCCCAGAGACATTTCCCGGGAAGCTAACCAGAGGAGATGACTTTCTGAATCCCAGCAGGAGCCAGGGCCACCCCAGGGCCCGCCGAGCTGAAGGCAGCCATGGAGGAAAGGGGTCGCCTGCTCACTTGGTGCAGACGTGGCCAGAGTGGGGCCCCGAGGAGGCCCCGGTGCGCCCAGGAGGAGGAGTGTCCTGAAGCGAAGCCACCCGCAGGCCCCAGCCTGCCTGCATGTCTCCTGTGAGCATTTCATGGTGGTCACTGGAGCCCGCGAATCGTTGAAGGACAGTGGCCCCGCTGGCAGCCTCTCTCGGGGCCAGGGAGATGTTTCTCTATTCACTAAACACGGCCGAGGGCAGAGCCCGAGGGCCCAGCGGAGACGGTTCACAGCTCCTCTCACCCTGGCCCGTCCCGCTGTGCCAGTCCCGGAGCCCTCGGTGATCACTCCACAGGAACATGGGAAAACGGGTCTCGGCCACTAGAATTCACAGCTTGCTTGCCACGCTGCGGAGTCTGCAGTGGGCTCCTGAGTTGGGAAGAGTGGAAAAACTCATTGGACCCTTTTTTGTGAAATGTCAACTTTAAAACTCTCTAAAATCTGATTCCAGCAGAATGTGCAAGCATGTCTGTATGACTTGTTGACCAAACAGAAATGAGTTCAAATTGTTGAATCTCAGAGCTGGAGGGAACCTTCCAGATATTCTTCTACAAAGCCCCGTGGGAAGGGACTCAAAATGGCCGGTGAGTAGCTGGGACTCAGGAGTGGACGGACCCAGCCCTTGGCCCCACCCAGGATGTTCCCAAATCCCAGATGCTGCTGCTGTGATGAGTGGTTTTTGGCTCATTCCTTGTTTTTCCTCCGCACACAGGAGGAGCAGTGTCTTCACTGTCCCTACCTGAAAGCCGGCAGGAGCAGCTCAGAGCCTTCCTGCCTCTTCTCAGGGTTTCCCCCCAACCCCATCTTGCCTGACCACCCACCTCAGGAGCACAAAATGGAGCCACAAACCAGCTCTGAAATTTAGGGCTTTAATAACAGAAAGCTGGTTCTCTCTGCAGAAGCCTGAAGGCCTTCTCTGGGCCTGTCTCCGCCCACCCTCACATCCTAACTAGGTCCCCCGCTCCTCCTGCTTTGTGCCCCCAGCTGGAGGGTGGACTGACTGCCGTGGAGGCTGTGCCTCAGCCCCCACCTCCTTGCCCACCAGCTGGACTTCCTCCTCAAGCGCCATCTCGATTCCAGACTGGATCTCCCCCATGCCGTGAGGTCACCTGTCTTAAAACCACTTGCATCTCAAACTCAGGAAGTCCCAGACTCATGCGTTCCCTCTCGGCCTGCCTGGCCTGTCTCCCGCTACAGCCCCACCAGCCCCCAGAGGTGCCCCCGTGTGTTCTACCTCATCCTCCCAGACCTTGACCTCAGGTCCCACGTCGTGGTCCCATCTTGGGGCATCTGACTCCAACCCCACCCTCCTCCCCCACTGTCCCCCCAGCCCTCTGCGCCTCTTCTCTGGGCCCTTGCAGCGGCCCCCTGGCTATGTCCTTCCTCCCTTTTCTCAGCCACCCGGCCTCGTGGTGGCCAGAGCTCTCGCCCTCCAGCACCTCTGCCCCTCCCACCGCCACCTCGCCTGAAGAAACACGTCATCCTTGCAGCCGCCGTTGTCAGCCCTCCGGCCCTGCTCAGCCGCCAGGGCGCCCTCAGCTGGGGCTTCATCGGGGGCTCTCTGCCTTCCTCGTCTGTGCGGCTCTTGAGGTGAGAGCACCTCAAGAGGGGTGGTGAACAACGATGGGCCAGGGCCCCTCGCCAAGGCCCCCGGAGCCCACCTGTAGCTAGACAAGTTGAGCTCATGGCTCATGGCAGTGAGCAGGGCCGTGGGCGTCTGGTCAGAAGGGCCCGGACCCTGTCCTAGGGTGGGGGCTCGGCTTGGGGGCTTCCGGGAGGGTCTGGGAAAGCAGGCGCTTGCTCTCTGCTGTCAGGGAGTGGGCGCAATTCCATGACTGGGTGTTTCGTGGGAGGCACAGTGACTGGGCTTGGCTTTGCTTAGACAGACTCTGAAGGGGTCTGATTTTGCTTCCCTTTCCCGGGTCCTCAGAGCACTCCGGTCTGAGCTTGGTCTTCTGTGAGCCTCTTCACGCATCAGACCCGACAGGAGAACAAACGGTCAGGCCGTGAGCATCAGCCCAGGCGTGAGGTTCCTGGGGGCCAAAGCCCGTGGCTTTCTCACCGTCTACGTGATTTGGTGGAATAGTGAGAAACTAGTGTCCACAAAGCCCCAACCTTCCCATTACTGAGCACGTGCACCATGGCAGGGGGTACGTAATTCAGGAACAAACGGAACTTGAGATAGCATTGGTTCATCGCTCTCGCACACCTCTGGGCTGCTCACAGGGCCGAGGGCGGGGTGGGGCCTCCCGGCTGGGACTGGCCCTGCTCCTTCCAGCTGCGGGAACTTCAGCCCATTTCTTGACGACGGGGTGTTCAGGTTCTTCCCTCAGTAACCAGGGGTGATCATTGCACCTTCCAATGGTTGAATGGAGCCTCCAAAAGGTATGTCCGTGTTCAAGGCCCAGAACCTGGAAATAGGGTCTTTGCAGACGCAATTCAGTGAAGGGCCTCAGGACGAGACTGTCCAAGTGGGCCCTAAATCCGGTGGCCGTTGTCCTGACAAGAAACAGACGAGGAGGAGGCAGACACGGTGGGGAAGAAACGAGAAGATGGAGGCAACTGGAGGGAGGGATGCGGCCACAAGCCAAGGAGCGTCTGAGCCCCCGGAGGTAGGAAGAGGCTCCCCTAGAGCATCAGAGGGAGTGGAGCCCTGGTGGCACCTTGAGTTTGGATTTCTGGACTCCAGAGCTGTGGGAATTAGTTTCTGTTGTCTTAAGCCACCCAGCCCATGGGGCTTTGTGGTGGTGGCCCTGAGCTTGGGGCTGTGCCCTTGAGCCCCCTTCCCCCTCCCCAGCATGAAAGCCTCATCTGCCCTTCACATATTCCAATACAGACTTAAACTCTATCATAGTAATTAGGTTAACTGGAAATGGACTAAACAGCTTACTTAAAGGGTAGAGAGATTTTCATAAAAAATCAAGATGAAGATGTGATATCTAGAGGAGACGCAGCTTAAATACATAGAACACACAGAGGTTCATAGTCAAAAGATGGAAAAAGCTACACAATTAAACAGAGATAAGTAAGGAGATGTGGCTCAAGAAAACAGACTTCAAGTCAAGGAGCGTTACCAGGGAGGAAGAGGGACATTTCATTAGGATCCTCGGCTGGTGTCTGTTTCCTCCTCCAAATCGGGAGCAACTTGAGGGCAACACCATCTCGGGGGGCCCATGCTCAGCCCCCCACAGGCTCACCCTGAGTTTTCAGGCCGACAACCAGCCCATGTCCACAGCAGATTTCAATACATGGTCACGTCAGAGTATGTCCACGATTTTCAAGGTCAGTGTTCCCTGAACTCACCTGTGCACGTCCTTGGTCCTGGGCCAGGTGCACCCAGGTTGAGTTGCATCCACCTGGGAGGCCCAGCGTGACTGCCTGGGAGAGGGGGTCCCTGGGGTGGGCCGGGGGCGCCTCATGGCCTGGCCTGGCTGTGCCGAGGCACCGTGGATCCGGGCTGAGAAGTGGGTATGTAAAGGGGATTCATCCCTCAAATCCGTGTCTCAGCAGGGAAGCATCATGCGTCTGCAGAACTGTCCCCTCAGGAGACAGAGCAGGTCAGAATCCAGGAAAATCCTGCATTGGTAGCTTGCCATGACCACTCAGAAATATTTAAAAACACTCACTGTCAAAGAATAATATCCATGAGCTTAAACCCTTCAAAATGTATACCATTTGGTCTTCACTCGAACTATAATTTTCTTTTTGCAGCCTAATAACACAATATATTAGTGATTTAGGTGAATTTGGGCAGCAAGTCTGAGGTTGGCCAATGAGTCAAATCAATGAACATTTTATCTGACTCATCTGCAGAATGTATTGAAACAATCAGGACAGCCATTCCCTTTTCATAATCTGTTCGATGGAAACCCCTGGGAGAGCGACGGTGTTTTAAAAAGTAATGGTGTAAATGAATTTGATATTTTTATTGCAAGAATACATCATGGCATGCTTTAAGGTGGAATTTCAGCTCAGTCACCACATAGATTATTCAAATGATTCATGGAGAAGTGAATGGCAAACACTGTTTTCTTTTAAATAATCCAATAAAAAGCATATTAATGGGGGGGAGATTAGGGTAAGGGGCATACACACGAAGTAATGTGCTTGTTGACTGCAATGAAATTGTTTGAATTCTGTCAAACTTGTATTTTTCTAAATCTGATGCCAGAGGCATTTTTTCCCTCTACTCCTAGCTTTCCAGATAGCTCTTTGACAAACTGTAGCCTGGCCCAAAAGTGTACTCTGTGAGGTCCAGCTGGGCCAGGTCTCCCCAGTCCCTGACCTCACAGAGGCTCTGCCCATCTTCCCTTCACAGGGAGCACCTGGTCCAGCAGGGGCCACACCTGGCCAGCCCGGGGCTGCTGTTCCCAGCAGTGGCAGACACCCTGCACCCCAGCGCCGGCTCCCACGCCCCATCCCCTTCCCCGTGTAAAGGTCCCAGCGCCGGCTCCCACGCCCCATCCCCTTCCCCGTGTAAAGGTCCCATTGGCTTCCCATTTTGGCTCCTGCTGTCCAATACATTTCCTGGCACACCAGCATGTCCCATAAGAATTCCAGAAAGGATAACTGGGCATGACTCAGGGGGCTGCTCCTGCAAGCACAGTCAGGCAGCCTCAGGTGGGCAGAGAGGGGGGCCCACGGGCCCTGAGCTCTGGCTCTGAGCTAAACCAGCCAGGAACAGCAGGCTGGGGGAGGTCACTGTGCCACTCCACACCCGGTCTCCAGCTGCGAAATGTGGGGCAAGGGGGTACACTTCCCAGGGCTCTGCAGAGCCCATGACCTGTGTGCTAGCCGGAAGGGCCAGGCAGCCTGCGCTCAGTCTTGACGCTGCTGCCTACTAACTGCAGGGCTTTGGGCAGCTGCTTGCCCTCCCTGTGCCTCAGTTTCCCCACCTGAAAAGGAATCAGTGGCAGTGAACCTGCTTTGCGGGGTTGTTGTGATGCACACACTTGGCTCAGTGTTCTGCCCTGTGCACCTGCTCTGCCCTGTCCCCAGAGCACTTCCCCGCAGACCTCGACAGGCTTGCTCCTCATTTCATTCAAGCCTCTGCCCAAATGCCCTTCATCAGTGAGGCCTCCCCTAAGGGCGCTGCGTGGACAGCGCTGTCGGGGCCCATCCCGCTACCCTGGTCCTTACTTTTATGATTTGCATAGCACGTGTCCTTAACTGTTTACTGTCCATTGCACCCTTCAGGATCTAAATTCCTGAAGCTGTCGGTCTGTCCCTGGTCTGTCCCCAGGCCTGGGAAGGTGCCTGGGACCCAGGAGAGCTCAACACGTGTTTGCAGATAAGTGAATGAATAATTGGATGCAGGCATGGCTGAGAGCCAGCTCAGGCTGCTGGGAGACGGTGGAAATGCAGGGGTACATTCCCTTGGGAATGATATCAGCTTCTGGCGCTCTTTTCAGGTGCCTCTTGAAGGTCAGATGCGGGTTTGCGCTGTAGGAAACCTCGAGGGCCTGCACAAGTTTGGGTTTACAACTTTAAGCCCCCTTGCTGAGCCCCCCACACACAGTTGAATGGTGGACACCTGCTTCCCTGAGGGCTCTCCTCTTCTGAAAAGAGAGGCCCCTTCAGCAGAGAAAGCTGGGCCACAGGTGAGTCATTTGCCCAGGTCCCTGTGTGACCCCCACCAAGCCACGGGGCAGCTAGTGGGAGGGAAGGACGTCACTGCCCTTGGCCAGCAGGGTCGCCTGCAGGAGTGTGTTTGCCAGGAGAGTTTGGTTTTGGTGTTGGCAAAATGTGCTCTAGGAAGGGCTCCCCAGTGGCTGCCTCACACCCCACTCCCTAAAGGAGCCATGCAGACAACTCCCAGCCCACACCTCGGTGTTTGCGCAGCCGGCCTCCCTGGCAAGTGTCTTCCTGAGTGGGGTCTGTCTACCTGCTGTTTCTGAGCACTCACCATCACAGCGGTGCTGTGCTTAGGGAACAGGTTTTTAGGACTTGCCGTAATTTTTTTGTTATGATTATAGGTGCCTTCCTTTCCTAGGGCTGCCGTGACAAAGCAGCCGGCTTCCAACACCAGGGCTGGGTTGTCTCGAAGTTCTGAAGGCTCGAAGCCTAAAAGGCAGCCGGGGGCTGGCTCCCCCTGAGGTCCCAGGGAGCAAAGACCCCTGCCCCTCTCCCGGCGTCCGGGGGCCCCAGGCGTCCTTGGGCTCTCGCGGCACCTGCCTCTGTGTTCACACGGCCGTCTTCTGTCTGTGTGTCCATCTGCGTCCACTCTCCCTTCCTACAAGGACACCAGTTGTGCTGGATTTAGGACCCAGTCTCCGCAGCAGGACCTCATCTTCACTGGCCTAAGCCCACCTGCCATGACCCTCTCTCCAAACAAGCCCACCTTCTGAAATAGTGGGGGGGGGCTTTAACTTATCTTCTGGTGGACACAATTCAATGCACAACGAGAGGTAAGATTAATTAAACACGGGAATATAAAACTTTCACATTTACGGATATAAACATATAAAGGAAACTTGAGCAATAACTCAAAAGAGGGAAATGGCAAGAAACCATAAACAATTACAGCGTCAATGTGAATTGGCTAGTTTGTTTTATTAAACAGCAGACACTTCAACTGCATGTTTTTATAAGAGATAAACATAAAATAAAATAGAGGAAAGCTAAAATCAGAGAACTGAGGAAAGATAGCAAGACAACAAAAAGAGAAAGCTGGCAATTTTAAAAATTAGACTGGAATGCAAGATAAATATTAAGAAATGAAGACACAATAGCTAACAATTTTCAAGCATTTAATATTATGTATAATATATGTTACATAGTATATTAAAAAAGCTAAGAAATTTTACTAAAATAGACTCACATGAATAATATAAGTAATATATCATATATAATTATTAATTGATTTACTTAAACCATCTAATATGTATAAAATAATTACTGTATAACACATAATATATTATGTATAATATATGAGTAATAAGTTTAATTTACTTAAACTATACAAAATTTTGTCCCTTGTAAATATACAATATTCTTTCATTTCAAATAGAACATGAAACATACCAAATTTACATGGAATATTTTTTTATTGATTTTAACTTAAGCTGCAAGGAAAAACTCAATAAATTCCAAAGATAGAAAAATGTAGGATTCATATTCCAGTCACAATGCAATGAAGCTTCAAATAAAACCTAATAATTGAAAATCAAACAACTTGAGAACCAAAAATAGAATATAAAAAAAGAAACGTGCTTCTAAAAATATACTTCTTATGCCAAAGAAGAAAATATGCAAAACTGGATTATTTAAAAGAGAAAAAGGAAAAGAAGGAACATGTTAAAACTCTCTGGAGTTAGTTGATGCTGGACTCACAGAAAATTCATAGCTTTTAATAGTTCCATTTTTAAAAATATATAAATGGAAATAAGTTAACTTAGCTCAAAAATCTAGAAAACGAGAAATACAAAGCACCCAAATGAAATGAGGTAAAATGATAAAGATAAAAACAGAACTAAAGAAAAATAATAGAATGTATGAACAAATATAAAATCTAGCTTAATAAAAATAGCCCTTCCCAAATATTATTAATTATGAAGAGAGAGAGAATCTAAAAGAAAAGAATAAGAGACTGGATGTGCCTATTTGGATATAAAACTTTCCGAGGGTTGTTAAGTTCAACCACACTTAGAAGATTAACTTTCCAAGAATATGTGACCCACCAGTGCTAATTCCTGAAGAGGAGGTGTGGTGGCTTGGAGTTATGTACCCAGAAATACATGTTCTTAATCTCATTCCACTATTGTGGGGGTGAACCCATTGTAAATTAGAGCTTTGGATGAGGTGAAGATGTGACTGGAGTCCTTTATAAGAGATGAAATTCAGACACACATTCACAGAGAAAAAAACCACGAGAAGAAGCCTGAAGTCAGTGGACCCAGAGAAGCCAAGAGAGGCTGCCAAGTGCATTGCCAAGTGGCAGAAAAGCCAAAGAGCCAGGATCACCGGCAGCCAGTCCCAGAATGCCAGTCTTCTGGAGAAAGCATCACCTTGCTAACACCTCAGCTTTGGGCTTCCCCTAACCTCAAAACCGTGAGGCAATAAATTCCTGTTGTTTTAGCCAACCCATTGCATGGTATTTGTTTCAGCAGGTGGGGAACAAAAAAGGGGCGATTTCATGTGAACTGAAAGGAGCTGGAAACTTGTTAGACGCGCCATCGAGCCCCTTCCAGCACAACTGGTCAGGACTGTCTCGCTCCAAAGTGACAAACATCAAGAGAGGCAAATAAAGTCTGTGCCCTTTAAACTATTCCAGGGCAGTGCAGCTGAAGGGAGCTTCCCAGCTTAACTTATGAAGACAACAGAAAACTTGCTACAGGATCTGACAAATACACAAAAGAACACCCCCTTTCTTATTGATTTTGCTCCTTAATCCTAAGGAGCAAAATCATGCACACACAGAAATCCCAGGAAAATAAGATTCATTAAGGATGGCAGGGGTTTGCATTTGTTGGAATATATACAAATATAATTCATCCAGCAGTAAGTTAATATTTTTAAAAAGTGAAATTCTCTCCAATTTTCAAACAAGCAACTGATAATTTTTAAAATCCGTTATCGATTTTTTTAAGTTCACAGTGAACTGAATATAGAAAAAGCTTTCCTAACACGAGAAATACATTTATCTCAAACCAACAATCAGTAACACATTTAATCTAGACATCAGAGACAATTAAAATTTGGAACAAGATATGTATGCCTGCTATGATTAAAACTTAATATAATTCTAAGAATACCATGCAGTGCAACATGACAGAAGGTACTTAATGAAAAGTATAAGTGGGAGGAAGAAGGGAAAAGGTCATTATTTTAAAAGGATATGTTTGTCTACTTGTAAATTCCATAAAAACTTGTTGAAAATGAACAAAAATAATGGTGCCATATACTAACAGTAAACAGAAAAATGGAATGGACATAGTCAAGAGCAAGTGGCAATAAATAACAAATTAAATATATATATATATACCTATATATTTGTATATGTCATCTTTAATTGTGAAAACATTAGCAATGTCTAAGTGCTTAATGTAAGTGATTCTTTAAATTCATTTTGTTGTGCTAGTCAACTGGTAACAATTGCAATGTAGGTATATATTAACTGATATGAGAAAGATGTTCCTGGTATGTTAAATTTGAAAAATGTTTAAAGCATATACTATTATATATTATATTTCCCTCCCTTCTGTAATGTCTGGAAGGATAAAAAGCAAATATTATCAGTAATAATCTCCTGATGGGAATTCCTTATTCTCTTTGCCTTTCTATAAATGCTTTCAACTTCAAACACTATCTCTTTTGACATCAAAAATAGTTTTTAATGAGTACAACAAATATACCCAGGCTGTAAAAGTTGATCATCAGAAATGATAATACGGAACAAACAAGGAGATGTTGCACCTGAAATCTTATGCCATTTTTTAATTATTTATAGCGTCCCTTTTGCATATATTGTTTAAACGGCTTCGTTTCACTTTGGATTTTTAACGGAAGAGATAGAAATCATCAGAAAACAGAGCCTCCGTCTCGGGGCATCTGTAGGAACTCGGGCTGCAGCAGAGATCCCCGCACGCCTCAGCCCTAAGCAGCGGGAGGGGGGAGAGGCAGCGGAACACGGCACACGGCCAGGGGGCCACCCAGACTGCTGGTCTCCTTTTCCTTCTTTTCTTTTCTGTTTTGTTTGTTTTTAAAATGAAAAACTCCTTTTAAAAGCCAAGAGCGTGCTGCCCTGGAGTCGTGCTCAGCTGGCCAGTTGCACACGCTCTTGGAGTCGTGCTCCTCTGTCCCTTGAGGCATCGCAGCTCTGCCTACGTGGACAGAAGTGCACGGGCTCCCTCCGCAGTGGGTGGGCGGGCCCTGGGCCGTCCTGGGACACCGGCGCTGCCTGGTTTTCCCAGTCAGGAACTCACAACGGCCGTTCCTACTGATAGGACTTGTGGGCACAGCAGGCACATCCCTTCACAGCAGTTGGAATAAAACGCACTACAAAGGCAAGCATCACGCTGGCATTTCCTCGTTCAGACGCTGTGAACGTATTCACAAAATGTGTAAAGCAGATGGGACCTCGAATGCTCCCGCCATGTAGGGCCCCACCCGGGTTTCCAGGACATTTTGCAAAACGGAGGAATTTCCGTAGCAAAGTCCCATCCATTTCTAAATTGCTTAGAGTGAAGGGTGAGTGAACTGTTTCTAAGCAGTGTCGTGTTGTCGATGGGCTTTGTCTCTCCCACCGTGTCGTGTGCTCGTCTTTCCCACCTCTCCTCCGCAGCGCTGTCCTTCCAGGCAGAGTCAGGATGGGGGGCCCCGTCCCTCGGGAAAGAGGGGCCAGTGCGGGCGGCCTGCTCTCTAGACGCGTGTGCAACCGGCCGGCACTTCACGTCCAGGTCTCAGTTTCTCACACAAAGTTCTAATTATTCAGCAAAACGTCCAGGGCACCGACTGCTGAGCTGGCGTGGAGCAGCCCCGGGGGCCACGGAGAAGAAGCCACGGTGGGTGTTCATGGACCGCGCAGGTGCCCGGGACCGAGGAGGCGCAGGAGGCAGGGCACGAGATGGGAGTGAGAACATCTGCGTCTGACGGCAGCAACCGGCTTCTGCTCGCGACACACAGGTCCAGCTTTTTATACGGGGGTGGGGAGAAGTTCCCAGTTTAATGGAAAATTATTCCAGGACTCAAGAAAATTGCAAAATGTGGGTTCTGCTCGAATCCACTCATGGAGATTACAGGAGAGAATGAGAGTCTCGTCCACAGCACTTGGAGCAGAACATCGATACGCCGTTGCCGTTATTATTACTGGAATCTCCAGGAGGGAAGGGAGCGGGCTGATTTCTCGTCTACCCCAGGACCAAGCAGAGGACACCATCAATAATTGCTGGAACCAACCAACGAATGAACAATTGAATAGCAGAGCACGCAATAAAGACGGAAAACCTCTGCCTGAGACAGCAGGTCCAGATTATGTCAGCAAAAAGCTGCTAGGGTCAGGCACATTTCAGGACATGCAGCAGCGGTGTGCATCCTTCTTGGAAAGGCACAAAACTCTTCTGCATTTTAATAACTCTGGGAGGTCCTAAGTAAAGAGACCCAATTAATTTTGTTTAGTCCACGATATCCTTTTTAGAAAATCTTCCATGCACCAGTTTGGGAAATGTTCATCTAAGCTTTTATTTGCTACTTCAAAGCATCAACTGACAAACCCAAGTATCAGAAAAATGTAGGCATGGGAAAATAGCCCCAAGGCCGCTGAAGGGAGCTGCCAGCATGGGGGGTCCCAGGCCTTTCCCAGGTAGGGAGGAGAGGTTGGAGAAGGGGGAGGGCAAAGGCAGGAAGGTCCTGCAGATCTTCTGGCTCCCTGGGTCTCCCAGGGTCCCAGGCATAAGGCTGGAGCTTTCAAGAGCAAAAGAGCAAACTGTTACTTTGGCCTTTGGCTAACATCTGGTGTGGCAGGAAGAGGGCCGGGAGGCTGCAGAATGAAGGGGGCGAGAAGCTTCCTGAGGCTCTCCCGCATTCTCTCAGTCCTGCATGAAAAAGTGAAATTGGTTTCTAAACACAGTGTAAGAGCCCCATCTTCCACAAGAGAAGGCATTGTGTCTGAACAGGAAGGCTCTGCCTTGCTACGAAACACAACCACCTTCCCCTCTCAAAAACATCCCTGTCCCCGCTTCCATCTACAGCAGTGACCTGCCCGACTGAGGGCCCAAGAAAAGATTGGAGAGTTTTTAAGCTGCTCCACTACGGAGCTCGTCTTCTAGTCTGCATTGCCCCACAGTCCCAAGCTGTTTGTATAAAAAAATAGAATTGAGAGACATATCACGTGCGTGCAAGTTACTTGACAAATTGCATGATCATCTCCTTCTGTGCTAGAAATTCTCTCACAACGAATCAGTGCCCACAGAACTTTCCCGGAGAAGGTCGGGGCAATTACTCAGAAGCATGCGGATGGCTTTGAATCGATTTCATGTCAAGGAACCAGCGTTGGTCCACATTCCAAAGACGTCACGCGAAATGCACGCTGGAGCTTCATGATTTTGTGAAAGTGCTTATATACTCTCCAAGTCGAGGTCCCCCACTGAGGTTTTCCTTTCTGGCATGCCCCATCCTTACCCCCAGGGCAGACCTATAGACAGGGGGCCCTTTGTCAACCTGGGGATGCCTGTACCCTTTGGCAAATCAAAGGAGAAGGAAGCTCCTGAGTTGCTCTTTTCTCCTTGCTATTTTCCAAGGTTGAGTGGCGCACTGGCCTTTGTACCCATCAGTTAAAAGAAAAAACAGGGAAGTGGATGTGGCTCAAGTGATTGAGCTCCCGCCTACCACATGGAATGTCCCAGGTTCAGTTCCCAGTGCCTCCTAAAGAAGAAGAGCAAGACAACAAGCTGACTCGACGGGCTCGCTCTGAGAGCTGATGCAACAAGATGACGCAACAAGAGACACATGGAAGAAAACATAATGAAGTGGCACAACAAAGCAGGGAGCAGAAGTGGCTCACGCAGTCAGGGGCCTCCCTCCCACATGGGAGGTCCCAGGTTCGGTTCCCGGTGCCTCTTGAAAAATGAAGACCAGCATACAACAAACAGACACAGCAAATGCAAACAAAGAGGGCATGGGGAGAAATAAATAATTAAAATAAATCTTTTTTAAAAAAAGAAAAAGAAAAAACAAACCAGGTACCAACCTGTGCATATGGTATAAGCTCCATTTTTGGTGAAATAAAAAGTTTTGGGGGGTGTGTGTGTTTTGTGGACACATCCACTTAAAAATTCAGCTGCGCCTCTCAGTTCGCAAGCTCAGGCATTTAGGGCATCCACCTTCTTCAATGCAGTTCTTTGCCCGAGGCCCCGTTCCACAGGATGGAGACACAGGCCTTGCCTCTGTCCTTCTTAGGATTCTCCATCAGGACAGGGGATCTCGTTCTGATCTGAGAGCCCTTTGCCCTTCATGTTTCATCCAAGTCATCCAGGCTTCCAAAGACGCTGTGGTCTGCTCTCAGGCCACCAATCTGTCAGGTGGTGCCATGGCCTCGCCCGCTTTGGTTTGGCTCAAGCAAAGCAGTACGTCCTTCCTTTTCAGCCCCCTTCCCAGTGGGCCCCCACACCCCCTTCACCTGTCCTTGCCTTTATTTGCAAACCTCAGCCCAGTCTCGGCAGCAGGCTCTGGGTCTGGTTCCCATCGGTGGGGGCCCCTCCGGGGTCTTATGCTTCTCTCGTGTCCTGTGCTTTCTTCCCAGCTCTGTGGAGCGATGCCTGAAGCTCCTTTCTGGAATCTTCCTCAGTGGACAGCCTCCATGGGCTTCTTGAGTCTTGACACAGGCCCATATCCATCTTCCCCATCCGTATTTGCTCTCTATTCAGGAAGCCCTAGGCTGTCCAACAGGCTCATTTCCTTCTACAAGAACCAATTAATACATCAAGTAGATGGGGCTTGGAAAGCTCAGGGTCTACGGGACAGCGTCCTCTGCTGCCGAGAGGGCGGCACTGACAGGACAATTTGCCTCAGGCAGATGTGTCTCAGCAGGGTCAGAAGATCCTCCAGGGCAGTCACTGGGTGGAAAAGCGCCCTGGTCTCTTCCAGCTCCCTGGGAGCCGAGTATGTGCTTGTCCCTTCACACGGCTTCTTAGCCACCCCAACCGCTCTTCCACAGATGCCCATTTCTATAGGAAGCAGAGTGACTTTGCTTTGCCAAATCATGGTAAATCTCAGGTCCTCTGACTCCTGCTCAATGCCACTCGCTCATCCCAGGTGTGCCCTGCCACCTGCACTCAATGGTAAAGGTATCTGGGACAAAAGGGCCAGTCTCAGGGGGCATCTGTAGGGGTCTCCTGAAATGACCTGCCTCTTATTTGCAATTGTGACTTTGCATCACCCCTGCCAATGCCCAGGCTGCACCCCTGGATGTGCTGAGAAGACAATCACCCTGTCTCAAGGGGGCTCAGCCACTCTGGGGGCTCACAGGAGAGGCTGGTTGATTGTTATCACAGTGAGCTCGGATTTGGAAAAGTTCTCTCTCTACTTGTCACAGAATTCGGCTGCCGCCCACCTACTCCCTGAGCGCTCGCCCTGCCCATGTCAACATAGTTCTGCCGGGAGCCTGAGGAAGGACAGTGCTGGAATCTTGTCAAGGGGAGGTTTTCTCCAAGATCCACGATTGCTTTAAACAGATTCTGTTGACATTGGAGATGAAGGTTAGAAGGACTTTGCTTCTCCTGCACAATACACACAGAGAGAGTTCCGGACGTCGGACGGTCATCCTACATGAGCAGAGAATTAAAAGCCATAACAGCTCCTTGACTTCAGGGAAATGGGAGTTGCACAAAATAACTCATGTTGCTGGATGTTCAAGTGCCAGTTGTCCGTATTTTAAGGCTACAACAAATTGGTTAAGGCCTGGGCAAAGGGCTTATATTGAAAATGCTCAGTGGTGGTCATGATGAGATAAAAAGTGCCAATGAATGCATTTATTCATTTATTGAGCAAAGCTCTCCAGGCCCTCTAGAGCTCTGACTAGGCATCAAGGCACCAATGGCTTGTTCAGATTTGTCCAAGGACACATTTTGCCCCAAATGAAACCGCATCAGGCTTTAGTCTTTGGGCAGGGGAGATGTATGTATATGAGTATATGTTTATATATGTATGTATATATATGTGTGCATGTAGATATATATAATTTTTCCTTAAGGATAAACCTCTTGAGAAGCCATAAATAACTTACTGGGTCTCCTTAGAAACAAGCCTGCACTGATTAACTTTCTGAACACTAACTTATCCAGAACATTACTAAAGGATGTGCACCAAATGACAAGCTGATTAAAGCACAAGCCACGTTCGCTAAGAGATATGCAAGTAGCATGGATCTCTCCAAGGGCACCCAAGAGTCAGCAAAATGGGTCAGCCTAAGTCAGGTAAGCAAAGGAACACTGCTGCTTCTAGCAATTGCGATGGCAGCATAGTCTTGCTTTCTGTAATTCTATCGAGATGGTTCTTAGCAACGATGCCTACCCACCTGACAAACAGCGCTCCATCCAAATCCACACTGGAAACAAAGCCAACGGCTGGACGATGAAGGTGATGTAAGAGGCACCACCTCAAGGAGCGTGTCATCCAGGAAGGAGACCGCCACGGAAACAAGGTACGTCTCAGGCACAGCCAATCAAGTCGCCCGAGTCTGAGGCGCTCGGCAGGCAGTCACCAAAGCCAGGCACCTGATGCCCTAAGGTGGGGTCTCCTTGGCTCTGCCATGCACTGAAGCAGATGCAGACTGCACAGTCCCATTTTTGCAGCTGAAGTGTGTATATGGAAAGTGCATAAATTAGTGGCTGGACAATGTCGAGTGGGATGAGTTCGCTTTAAGGAATGCCTCCTTAAAGCTCACCCACACAGGCACGGTGCACAGCAGAAGCAGACAGCAAAGTAATTCAAACGCTTGCACACCAACGATGCTTGGATTTTGCCTGTTGTGAACAAGAATGCGTTAGTTATCATGGCCAGTGGGGGCTATGGGGACGCCCGGTAAGAACAGTCCTAGGGCATTGTGAGATATCATTTGGCTTTCAAGATGAGTGCTTTTAAAACCAGTAAGTACGTGATTTTCGAAACGTCACTGCTTTAAAAAACCATTTGATCCTGTCATTCTCTATAGTGAGCAGAGGAAAAATCAGGACTCTCAAAGGGAGGCCATGAAATAGAACTGAAAGCCAAAGAATATTGCAAATGAGATGCTTATAGGGTACAGAAGAAGGAGACGAGGAAATTCATCTACAGTCTAAATCTGCAAACTCTCCAGAAATGCCTAGTCCACACATCTCTAGAGGATGGCAGTGGTCCCAGCTGTCACTAGACCTCAGCTTACCCCTTCACTCCTGGTAAGCATCTTCTAAATATGCTACTTGAAAAAAAATAGAGGTGGCGAGATGCCTGGCACTAGCTGAGTGGGGGAAAGAAGCGCTATGAGCAGCAGACTTGCCCAGGACGTTGGACGGTCCAGGGTGCTTGAAGAGATGCCGATGGAAGGCTGCACCCATTCACATGCCGGGCACACATGCAATGCGACGGAAAACGGGAGCTGCGCCCCACCCCCTTCTTTGGCGACACTATTTGGTGTGGTGGAGACATGCAACGCTTCAGGCCTCCCCTTCCCATCAGCCAATAAGCATTTCCAGGTCGTTTTCCAGATGATTACAGGAGATAAGAGCTTATTCTGGCTGGAGCAGCAACGAATTCCTGCTTGGGGACCAGGTCATGGCTGGTGGACCAGGCGTGATTTGGGGCCAAAATTTTCTTCCAGGGCTGGTGTGCTGACACAAACCATGACTCTCACTTCTCACCTGGAGCCACAGGTGGAAGGGAGAGAGAGAGAAGCAAAATCAGGGCCCACAGTGCAGGCCTCAGCCGGGCACCCTCCACCCCACCCCGCCCCCCGCAGCCATGGACGTCTCCCCACGAGCCCCAGAGCTCACTAAATGCCAGCTGAACCATGATCAGAGGTTTTTTGGTTTACTTCCATTGATCACTTAATCTTAAAAGGAGCTGAAGACTCATAAAGAAAGCTGCTTTCTGGCACTTTGATTGTTCTTGTCTGTCTTGTGAGGAATTCCCAACTGGGAATAAAAGTAGGAAACTTAAAAACTTGCAGACAAAATATTCAAACTGCAAATGGTGATTCATGTACTTGGAACTAATAAGCCCACACTGAAAGTGGTCCTGGCGCTGAGAGAAATGACACAGCAAACACCACAGAGCATAAAATGTCTCCTTTTGAGTCAAAAGCTGACAGTTCCCATAAAACACAATATTTTTTTTAAGTGTCTGTGTCAATCATAAGAAAGAGCCTGAGAGTCCTCAGGATAAAAATCTTTTCTTTTCTGTGGGAAGAAATCAAGAGATATGGAATTCACCAGGAGCCCAAATTAACAAAATAGATGTGATAATAAAAAAAAAACGACCTGTGAATTCCAGCCCAGAATGCTCTCACTCACGAGCCTCAGACCCCTAATTTCCACTCCTTCTGGAAATCTTCACTCGATTGAATGCAGGAAGCTCAACTCCAACACCACGTGTGAAACGGAACCCGCCGCCTTCCATCCAGCGCTGCTATAGCCGGGGGGGGCCCTTCTCTACCGCTTCCACCTTTCACCAGTGGGCCCCACCGAAGTCCTGGGGTCACTGCCTTCTCCCCCAGCTTCCCTGTCATGAGTCAGCCCTGTGGATTCTGCCCACTGAAGGTCACTCGCCTCAGCTCCTGCCTCTCGGCCTGAATTTGGCCACGTGCTGCTGCTTCTGCCTGGGCCACCTGCCCGCTGGGCCGGTCCTTCCACCAGCCTTGCAGCCCACCATCCCCCTAGAGCCACTGACCTTTCTCTCCCACCCTGCTCAGATGACACCCCCGCCCTTCTTAGAGTGTCCACGGCCCCATTACCTGGAGGGGGGCACCCATGTGCCCAATGGGTCTGGCCTGCCTCTTCTCCAGCCTCCTCCCTGGCCCCAACCCCCTTCTCACCTGCTCCCAACCTGCCTCTGTGCCTGACTGCACACTCTTCCTCCTGCCTGGGGGCCACCCCACCTTCGTCCCCTGGCAGTCACCAGCAGCTTTAGGAAACTCAGCTCAGGGGCCACATTCTCCGTCCCCGCCGTGACCTGCAGCTCAGGTAACACTGGAGGCCCAGAGGCAGCCCCTCTCTGCTTGTCCTCAGCCAGGGAACCTGGGGAGGCCCGGGCTCTGTCAGGCTCAGCCTCGTACCTGGAGGGCCAGGGGCAGGGGCCCGTGCCTGGCCACTGCAGGCCTGCACTGCCCACAGGCAGGGCGTCAAGTGAGAGAGTAACTTAGATGACCCACTGTCCTTGTCCAGCACTGGCCTCTGGCCAATAGCAAGTCCAGGAGGTCAAGATGTGATAACACAACTATCTCCTAACAACGTCCCAGAAGTACGACATCCAACAACAAAACTCTTCTTTCAAATGAAGCTCATCAGAAATTGGAAGATTCTGGAAATCCCACACCCCACATGAATTCACGTCCATGGACAGTAAATAAATTCTGACTTAGACCAAACCCATGGTGTTCTCTCTGCTTTTTATGCAAGCCAAGGATGGCCGCCTTCCTCGAATACTCCATCCTGCTGGAACACGGCTGAACCGGCCGTCCAGCCTTCTATATTCGGGAATACTGTGGTTGCTTTTTGAAACGCTCACTTTGTTTTGCTTCTGCTGTGGCCGGTTTTCTGAACGGACTCGGGAACTCTCACTCGGCTTGGAATAAGGGCCCCGGCGTCCAGCGATCCGTGCTGATAGGCGTCCGCGGCAGGCTCGCCTCCGGGCAGGGAGGCCAGGGTGTGAGCGAGAGACAGAGCGTGGTGTGCGCTGGTTGCGTGAGCGTGTCGGGGGAGGCGCACTCTGCTGGTGTGCTTGCGTCCGGCCACCGGAATTGGCCAGTCGAGGCTGGCTGGACTCCTTGAGGGCAAGCCGCCACAGGGACACGGCGCTTCCGAGGACGCGGAGTGAAACAGGCACTCCGCGAGACCCGTCGGCCAGCGCCCTGCTTCCTGGGCTGTGCCTGGAGACCCGGGGTCACCCCTGGAAGCCGAGGCGCCCCTGAGCCTGAAAGCCACCGGTGGCCCCAAACAGGGACCCATGAACTGTGGCCTCCTCAGACCAAGGAAAGAGCATGTTGGGTCCCCCCAGAGCCCTGTTCTCCATCAACGCCCTCGTGCCAAGACCCGAGGGACCAGCACACAGGGGGAGCTGCCCTGTCTGCAGCCGAAACACGGGGCGCCCCACCAGGGCAGGCCCACATCCCCCTCGGCCACGGCTGTGCACCCAGAGCCCCACCCCAGGCAGGTAGCGGGTGCCTAATAGGACAGAAGCCCCTCCAGGTGAGTCAGCAGGAGCACCTGGGCCGCAGTGAGAACTGGCGAGTCCACAGCAAGCCGTCCAGAGGAGCCCCCCAACTTAGAGCACAGCCAGACAATGCTGCCCAGGAGGCCCTAACCCCACGCCAAAACCTCTTCAGTCCAAGTAGTCTGCTTTCTTTCTCTAGAATTTTCCAGGATGTTCTTATCTGGCACACCGTGCAGACTCGGAGCCATCCCTGACTTTCATGCTTCCAGCGAGCTCACAGGGCAGATGCTCCGTGAGGTGAAAAGCCTGGGCCTCGTGGACCAGATGACGGCTCAGCAAACACCTGCGCGCCTCCCGCCTGCTCCTATCACTGCCGCAGTGCTCTGAATCGGGTGGAAGAGCTCGGCGTCCACACTTGGAGGAGAGGGAGGTGCCGCGTGTGCCTGAACACTGGGGAACAGGCTGGGTGAGTCAGCCCTGCTTTCAGGGCGAGGGTGTGGTTTTAGATGGAAGTGGAGATGGAATAAGATGGAAGCAAAGACAGTCGTGGAGCTGGCCACGCCCGAGTCCAGAGGCAGCCTGCATGGGGAGGATGAACTTTGCCCTGCTACTGAAGGAGAGGACAGGGAAGCACGCAGCCCGGAGACCAGGCCCACCCCTTCTTCCCAGAGCGCTTTGTGCGGAGAAGGGAGTAGCAGGAGCAGCCCTGGAGGGTCTCTGGTGAGGCAGTGTCATTGCCCCAGGCAGGGCTGCTGGACCGACAGCCCTTTACAAACCCCACCTGCTCCCAGGGCGCACCACGCAGAGGGGAGCGGGAAAACGTGTGTGAAGCCGGGAAGAGGGGATGGGGAGGCGGCAGGGGCCACAGCCCTGCCTTGCTGACACCAGCGAGCAGCAATTCCTCTGTGAAACGTAAGGCCACCTCCTAGACTTTCAGATAAGAGCAGGCTATTTGAACTCCTTCACCAATTTATCCAAACCTCCCGTATCAATAGAATCACCCTAATTAAATTAACTGTATCCCTATAATAGACAAGGTGATTTCTAAGGATCACAACTAGTTTGCATTTTACTTCTACAAGTAGGTGGTACAAAATAGGACTCATCCAAACGTGCGTGGAAAATATCCATCTTTTAGCTCCTCAAAGGAAGATAGGATTTGTCAGCTGTGGGTGCTAGTCACGTAAGCAGAGGCCCTCATTCCTACGTCAAACCTCCTCAAATGCCTCAGGGATTCTGTGTCTTGTAATTCAAGAGCACAGAGGAAAGGAAGGTAAGGAGACCGGGCCATGCGGGCAGAGCTCCCGTTAGCCGGGCCCTTCCACCGTCATAAGTAAGGCCCACGGAGCCGCTTCTCAGCGGGGCGCGGTGAGGGCGGCGCTGCATGCGCCCAGCGCTGCATGCACCCAGCTCAGACATGCCTGAAACCCAGCTGGGCGGGCAGGAGGCTTTTTTTCCATCCCCTGAACTCAACAGAACCACTTTCTGACAAACTTAAACAAACAAATGAATACATTGGAAAGTGTGGCTCACTCAGCAATATCCAAAGACCCTTCTGGTACTTTCCTGTCCTGGGAAGTGCTTTCCCAGCGTGTCTTGGAGGAAGGGCTTGTGTGCTCTAGCCTCAGCCAGGCAGACCCCCGAGCCGAGTCTCAGAGCAGTGGCGGCCACGAGCAGGGGGCTGGACCTCCCGCAGGGGGTGGCTCTTCTCGGGCAAGCGCTTGGCGTGCTCTAGCTTTGGGGCCCACAGCCACAGAGGGCCCTGGAGAGGTAACGGGGTCTGCACTAGACTAGCCCCCTGGGCAGCTTGACATCTCCTCTGACTGCTCTTCCTGACAGTGGGTCACCCCTGCTTGGCTCCCAGGCCACCTTGCCTTCTTTACAGGCCTTTGTGAGGAATTCAGGGACGGTTAGGCAGGTTTATGGCTTCCAACCGCAGTGAGAAACTTAAAAGTACAGCAAGGGCAAGGTGGGAAATTCTCTGCTTTAGACATAATGAAGGAACCGGGAATATTTTATGAATACCTTAAATGAATCTCTTATCCCTTAGAGCTGAAAATCGGATGCAGAATATGACTCCTTGTGCTATTAAATTGCAACATAAGTTGGATGCTATATCCATAGCCTCTCCACATCTCTTCAGTAAAAAATAGTGCATTGATTGGAAAAAAGATGGGTATTGAAAATTGGAATAAGGATGTTTAGGAGGATTTGGATAAATTCAGGGACCTGTCTCCAACTACCAACCCTCTTAGCTTCCCTTGCCAGCAGTTGCTCCCCTTTCTCCCAAGCATTGAGCTGCTCTTGCCTTGAAAACCTTGAATGGTTTCATAGAGATTATTCCATTGCAGGGGATGCCCTAATACCTTTCTTTTCTTCCAGGTGTCTAATTAGAGGCAGATTCTCTTCATGACCCAGGGAAATAATTGTAACATCAAACCCCTAAATAGATATGTTTGCTGAAAGAATTGCAAGATTGATCATTTATATCAGAAAAAAAAAAAATCCTTGGAGAATACATATGGGTGTGGATTAAGAATCCTGAACTTAGAAGACAGGGCCATATATTCAGGTGAACTTTAATGTATGAAAATGAGGAACTTATCAGAGATTCCGGATTTGATGTGCAGCATGATCACCTGGGAGTGGGTTCAGCACATATCTCAGTAAGTTGACTTTAAGGAACACGCCATGATAGCTGACACTGAATAAAGGTGAAGAGCCAGAAATCTCATAGTGTGAGGAGAAGACTCGATGAGCCAAGGCGCTTGGGCTGGACTGAGGCTCTGAGTTCAGACGTCAGACCCAACTCCAGCACGTTCCAGCTGGAGAGTTCCAGTGGGGCAGCACATGATAGCGTACAACATCTCCAGAAGGGCATTTGCCTCAGCTTAGAAGCTGCAGAGCTGAGGGCACCCAGGAGAAGCAGCCAGCCACTTCCAGAGAGACCCACAGGAATCCCATGCTGTCGCCACGGACACCTGGACTTCTGCTGCTGGAGAAGAGCTGCTGGAACCTCCCCCATACCTGCTGCAGAAAAGCCAGCACGTCAGGCAGAAGAGCCAGTTCCGAAGCACCTGGTGAGCAAAGGTCCAAGGGTCATGTGGGTGTGTCTGGCTGGGGGAGCCTCTGGTCTCATGTAGACCTATCCTCCTTCCTCTGGAGAACAGGAGGTGCCCCTCCAAGGGGGTTGGTTATGTGCTACATTAGCCGAAAGGCACATTTTCCAAAGGCAATTTTAAAACCCATCCTCTCTAATACCATTGGCCTGTGCTTCAGAAAAAAGGATGTGTGACAAATACTTGTGCTAGGAGCTGGGACACAGAGAAGAGAAAACCTTGTCCCTGCCCCAAAGGCAATTTGTGGGAAAATGCAGAGATGCGTGGAAGCCATGCCATGCAGTGGGACGAAGGGGGCTGAGATCTAGGCAGGTGGGGGGGGACACAAGGGGAGGGACCGCTTTTCCTTTGAGGGAAAGGACATTCTAGGCAGAGAGAGTGGCACAAGCAAAGGCAGGACCCGTGGTCCCAGTCGTTGCCTCGGTAAACTGCGTGGTTTTTTCTACGGTGGTAAAATCAAAGTTCAGCCTCCAAAAGGAAATTTTAACCACAGATTATAAAGCTGTAAGACTATGCCTGCATCAGACACAGCTTTCCTGCATCTATTTTTTAATCAAGAGAAAAATAATAAAATATCTTGATTATTATTTTATAATAATAAGCTAGAGATCAGGAATCATTAAGATATGCTTGAGAGTAAAATACATTTCTTTCCTTCTAGAAAGTGTCTCACCTTGATGAGTCTGCTTGACCTCCTCATGGAGCACCAGGCCCTGGGCCAAGCTTCAGGGCTGGACGGCCACGTGGCAGCGCCCTCGGCCCAGCAGGGCTGAGCGGTAAAGCTGTGACACAGAGCTGTCACCGTCCACGAGCAGCAACAGCTTCAAAGCAGAAAGACCACCCCAGAAAAGTCTAGATTAATATCCCTATTTTACAGTCATGGAAACTTTAACAGAGAGGCACAGGATGTATCCAAAGTCACACAACTGATTAGCGGCCAAACCAGGATCAGAAACCAATTTCCTGTCGTTCTGCTCAGTGCTCCTCCAATACTTGTCCCTGCTTCATAGTCCATGAAACTGGTGAGCGTAAATGGTGTTTCTCCAGAATGAAATGAGGACCCCCTAAGATCGAGAAAGACGGAACATCGTGTCTCCATAGCGTTCTTTATAGACATCTTAAATTCTGACCTTTAATTACTGTTCTGTGGCTTAAAACAAAGTAGGTGTGTTGAACTTCCTCTCACAGGCTGCATCAAGTCGAGATCTAAGCAACAGCTAATTGCGTGCCGTTGTTCAAAGGGACCCGCCTTCGTGGCGCAGTCCCTTAGTCGGCTGTGGGCGAGCGTCACAAAGATCCGGATGTGTAGGAGAACCAGCTCCAGCTGCCCGTGAGGATTTGGGAAAGGCCTTGTACCTTATTCCCCTCTTGATCATCCACATCGACACAACGAAAGCTCCGAGAAGTGCTGCAGCAGCGAACCGTGTTAAAATGTCCTTAAGCCTCATTTTCCCGGCATCTGAGACCAGGAGCTCTTCTTTCAGCTAACGACACCTGTTTATTGCTGAGGATGACACAGTGATGTGCTGCGCATTGGAGGGCTGGTCAGAATGTGTCAAACCCATTTCCTGAGAGTGAAATAAAAGAAATGGGTCCTTTACACGCAGCCAGAGAGCAAAGTTTGCAGCCTGGAGAGCAGGTGTGTGCAGCGTCGCCTGCTGGGTCCTGCGCCCGAATTCCTGCGGTGCGTCTGGGTAGGGCCCTGGGAGCCACGTGGCTCTGACACAGGTGATCTGTGCTCGCTGACAATTGCTGTTCTGGAGACAGAGCTTCAGAGGAGAGGACGATTCCTCTGAGCCAACTATGCCGGATTCCCACCACCGCCAGGAGACTGGGAGATGGGAGAACCTCTCGGTGAGGCCGAAGCCAGAGATCGGACACTTGTGCAGGGAATCCAAAGTGGAATGAGCTCTGGATCCAAAAACCTGCTTTCAAACAGCTCCTGCACTGACTATGAAAGCTTGCCCAGCTCTTGTCATCTAGATGAAAGAAACCGTCCTCCTGGATTTCAGCAGATGGTCTTTAGGGAGCGAAACCTCCAGCCACCCGAGAGCCAGGCCGCCGTCAGCCGTGGCCCCTCAGCCGTGGCCCACACTCCAGAGCGGCTCAGCTTGGGGTCTGCTCCTGCCGTTTAGCAGGAGAGGCCACGAGCTGGGCAATCCCTCACTTGAGAGGATATGGCATAACCGGGATATTTGAAAACAAGATATCATGGACATGTCTCCTCCAAAAGCGACCTGACAATTATGCAAATGGAAGGGAATGCAGATGGCAGTGGTTCAGCTCACCATCATCTTGTTTTCGTTATGATTTTTAACAGCTCTGTTGGGGTGTAACTGACATACAATACGTTAGCATGCATTTTAAATAGTAAAAATGATAAAGTTATTTTTATGGCCTGATAGTATCTATAATATTTTTACCTGAGAGAAAGGTTGTGCACAGATGTGTGTTCATGCACTTAGGTGTGTACATGTGCACACGTGTGCATGCATGTCTGTGCGTGGAGGCAGCTGCAGGCAGAGAACCCGGGTTTGGAGCCCAGCAGAACCCAGCAGTGGCTCCCACTAGCCGAGGGACCGTTTTCAAGTCACTCAGGCCCAATGTCCTCGCCTCTAACGTGGAACAACCTGCCGCCCACGTCAGGGTGCTGTAGAGACTTAATAAAGTGCAGGGAAAAGTGCCTTTACCCGGGGAGGTGAAAGCTAAATAAAAGTCGTTTAAATTAAGGATTATCCATAATGACAAATGTGAGAACAGCCTTGGATTCATTTAAACGCGGCCCAGTGTCATCAACCAAATGTTAAAGCACAGATTAAAATGCCGCTCTTGCGCTGTATGGCATTTGCCGCCCCTGACGTGAGGCTGGCTTTTAGGCAGGGTCTCGGCCCAGGCTGCCAGCCCCCTGGGAAGCACATGCAATTTGCTTATGGTGCCCCCGGGGCAGGGGGTGACAGATGTCTAAGGAGCCTCACAACCCGAGCTGGGTGCCAGCATCAAGGCACCGTGGGACAGACGGGCGGGAGGCCGGCCAGTTACAGCTCTGCTGACGCTGAGAGCGCGCCCAGAAGGGAGGGCCAGCGGCCTTGAAGCTCGGTTTCCTACCTGTGAAATGGGAACAAGAGGTTTGCTGTAAGGAGATCTCTTAAAGCCCAGGCGCATAGAAAGCTCCCGGCAGAGTATCGGAGGCCAAGTGCCCTGGTGGGCACGTCCCAGGACTTCTCTCCAACAAGAGGCTGAGGGAAACTCTGCTCCAGCCTGGAGCTGGCCACCGCTCTGCCCAGATCCCGCCACCAGGCCCCTTTCCAGCTCCCTGCTCGGCTCACACCAGCAATCAGCATCGCATGAGGGCTGATCCCAAGCTCTGGCTCAGAAACTGGGGGCCACGGCAGGGATGCCTGAGGCCCGTTTCTCAGGCAGGAGGCAAAGACGGTTGCCCTAGCGGGCACGCAGGAATCCTCGTTTTACAGGTGTTTGCATGTGTTTACAGGTGTTTACCGGTGGGAAAGGAGTCCCAGGGCTTGTAAGCACTGAACCGGGATTCCACCTGAGCCCAGGCCCTCTGGACACCAGCCCTGCACCGACACCCACCACGTGGCCTCCCCCATGTCTGCACCCCCAGCCCCGATTCCACTACCTCTAGAGCCCCAGCCCCCCACACACATGCACACACTTACTCACACGTACACACTTGCATGTGCACGCCCACATGCACTTCCGCCCCTCCTCTCTTTCGTGCCTTGGCACGTGTGACTGAGCGCCCGGTGAGCAGCTGGCCTTGCACTGACAGTGTGCGCACAGGGCAGCGCAGCCCGGCCCTGGCAGGCTCGAGTCCCATGCACAACTACGACCGCCCCGAGAGGGAGCTGCCGGGCGGAGCCAGGCGCCCGGCCTGTGCTGTCGAGGGAGGACCCGGGGGCTGGAGCAGAGGAGGGCGAGGGGCATCTGGGTGCTGACCCTCCTGCTTAACTTCCCAAAAGGAAACGCCCAAAGAATTCCTCTTACTGGTTCCACAGGGTTTCCATGAAAATATCCGCGTGCGATTCTGCCAGGTCAGGCCTTGGAAACTCGGAGCTGATGCTGTGTCTCCGGGATGTGTGCTTTACCCCCTTCAATGGGGGCGTCTCTCCTGGGATCTCAGCACCGTCTGATCTGCAGTGAGTCTGGATGCACAGCTGCCCTTTCTTCAGGCCGAAGCAGCCCAACGGCTGCCACTCACCCCCCATTTCTGGGTGGCAATGCGGGGAGGGGTGAGAGAGGAAGCTGCCCGCTACCCCAGCCATCTCCCCTCGGTGGGCTCGGGCCCCTCCCAGGCCTAGCGCTGCAGGAGGAGCAGAGGGTTAACCCAGCCCCTGAGCCTGCTGCCAAGCCCTTCTCCTGGGAAACCAGCAGCGACTCCGGCTCTCACTTCCATGGCAGGTGGAAGGGCCTCGGCTTTCCGTGGCAGGTGGAAGGATCCATCTCTGCCTCGCTGGAACGAAGCAGTCAGAAACAGCAGCCTCGCCTGCAGCACACCGCCTCCCGCCGGGGACGCAGCAGCCTGCCTCCAGCCCACCTCCCGAGAGACACTGAGGGTCTGCATGAGACAGAAAAGAGGGTCCCGGCCTCGTCATTATCACTCCACCATCAACTACTCCCAGGATGTTTTCTGTTGCCAAAACCATCTCCCATAGATGATTCCATTCTATCAGCATCATCAGTAGTAATAACTGACTAAACATTTGCTTTTCTAAGTACCAGCAAACCATAGTATCAGTCCCTGCTCCAAGGATTTATATATGTCTTTATTAGGCTCAGATAAAGGACGTAAAACCGTGCTAATCAAAACTATACATCCAAGCAGGTTCACAAATTCGCTGACACGTGAAAAGCTCGCAATGTGGGTGTTCGAGCTGGCCGCAGGGGTTTTGAGTGCTCTCTTCTCCCCGTGGAGGATGGACACCACCACGTCATCAGGCTCATTCAGGAAAGCCAGGAGAGAGAAGCGCTGTATCTGGAAATGGATAATCGTCCATTTTAAGGAAACATCTGTGCGTTTCAAACAGGGCAAATCATCCAGCGGCAGTGCAATCGTCGTCCGCTGCACGGGGCAGCTACGTCCCAAAATGGCGGCCCGAGCAAGTGCAGGCCACGCTCACGGCGGGGCCGCTCGGAGTGCCCGGCTCGGCCAACGCCCGGCCTCAGGTCTGCATCTGCTCTTCCATCTCCTCCTGGCTCGAGGCTGACCTCAGCTCCCCCCACCGAGCACCTGTTGAGCCACTGCTGTCCCCGGCACTGAGCCTGGTGCTAGGGGCACTGGCGTTTGCAGCAGTGCAGGGCAAGGCCGCGCTGCAGGCCGCGCTGCGTGGAGCAGTGCGGGGCCCTCGCTGACCTCACAGGTGCAGCGCCCAGGGCCTGCGGCTCCAGGGCAGGTGAGGCACCAAGGGCCCGGCTGCCGGCCCCGTGCAGCTCTGTCCGTGCTGACCCCCTTGTCTCCACGTGGCAAGCCTTCCTCTCACGCCTGGTCGTGCTTCTCTCTCCTCACAGCCACAGAGATCCTTCCAGAAGCTTCCCAGGCCTCAGATTGATGCCCTCTCTTCGGCCAAAACCGCTCACACCTCTTTGGCCTTCATTGGCCACACGGCCACATCCAGCTAGTAGAGATGGGGAACTGGAGTCCCCAGCTGGGGCCATGTGGCCAGGGAGACCTAGGGGTGCTTTCTGGGTTAACTGTCTGCACCGCAGCTGGTTCATGACATCAATACGCGCATACCGAGCCGCCCCCCAAATGTGGACTGCAGCATCCTGCCACCTCTGAGGACTCGGCCTGCGCCAGGCACTGCCGCAGGGGCTGTGGGGACCGCAGGGCACGAGGCCGAGGCGGCACTGTTCGGGTGTCTTCAGATTGGGGAGTGTGGCTTGGCACCTGACGGCTATTACGCCAGGTGGGACCGCAAGGTGACCGTGAGAGGGGAGCTCCTACGGCGGCAGAGCCGGGCAGCCCTGGCATTCGAGGGCGGGGCAGGCAGGGGACGAAGTCTGCCTAGGATGCCTCTGCCTGCAGAAGAGTGGGGATCCAGTGTGCAGCAGAGGAGGGCGGAGAGAAAACCGGGTGAAGTCCCACAACAGAACGACAAATTCCAAATGCTTCCATTTGAGATTCCTCCTTGGATGGGCCAGTTCTCCGGCCAACGGCCCCCAGGCCTGGGTTGAACCAGCTAATCGCACGTTTCGGCCTGGGGCAACACATGCCACAGGGACCCAGGGCGTCTCGGGCGAGACCAGTGGACTTCTCAGGACAAGGGCGCTCAGAAAGGACCTGTGATAGGATTTGCACTCACGTCCAGTGATCTCGTGAGGCTTTAAGGAAACAGGCCTTTGCTCTGGATTGGACGCTGTCGGGAGGTGGGGGATTCAGGGGCTGGATACCCTGATAAATCTCACTGGAAGAAGGGAGGCCCAGGGTAAGGCCAGGCTGGGGCGGGCAAAGCCCCTGTCAGCCAGGATTGGGTGGCTTTGCCTCGGCTCCAACATGGTTATGTCTTGTTTTTTCTCAACCTCCCAGGGTCACGGAGCTGCCTTATCTGATGCCGTTGTTCTGTCCAACTGTTTATGATAAGCAGCTCGTCGCACTCCAGCTGGCAGGACAAACCAGCTCCCAAGGATCAGGGGGCACTTTCCACTTTCTCAGATGCTCAATGCCCCCTTCCCAAATGCAAACAAGCTTGAATAAACATTTATACGTGTGTGTGTGTGTGTGGTGTGTGTGTGTGTGTGATCTCAGGCTACTTCAACACAAAGGAGGAGAATGAATGCCCCCCCCCATGATTCCCTTGACTGCTAGTTGTCTGCTCGTTATGTCTCCTTGCTGTCTCTGCTCATCTTCTTAGGAGGCACCAGGAACCGAACACAGGACCTCCCATGTGGGAGGCAGGTGCCCAACCACTTGAGCCACATCCACTTCCCTGTTTTGTTTTTTTTTTTTTAAATGTCTTTTTATTTATTTACCAGGAGGTCCCAGGGATCGAACCCAGGTCCCTCCATATGGGAGACGGATGCCCAACCATTTGAGCCACATCCGCTCCCCCCTGTTTTGTTTTAATTACCTTCCTAGCACAAAGTATTTTACTATAAAACACCATTCCTCTGCCAAGGAGATGCATTTATTTGCTTTGCTGAGCCTTTGGCGATCACTGAGTGTTTATAATTGGGTTGTAGAATCGTGCACTTTCTATTTGCTGTTTTAAAAATGGACTTGTGCAATTTGAAATAAGATGTTACAATATACCATAGAAATTATGCAGAATCCTTTAACTGAAGTCCAGAATGTGGAAGGAAATTGAGAGGGAGAGAGAGACAGCTTTTTTAAAAAATAGAAAAGAAAAGAAAACATTGTCTTTTTCTAAATAGCAGCAGGTTTGCACAGGGAGTGGAATAATATGTTAATATGTTATGATTCAGTAAAAATAGTCTCATTTAAATTGCAGATGGTTAGAAAACTGAGAATCTGCAGATAATTTTACTCTGCAAATGTATAGCATCAATGATCTTTTAATATAATAAAATGCAGTTTATATTAAAATGACTCGAGAATGCAATTTCCAAGCAGGTTTCCTCAAACGTCCCCTCGGGAGAGTGAAATTCAATGACGCTGGATCATCTACAGAAATAATGAAAAAAGGGACACATTATATGTCATCAGGAAAGTCCCCAAATTTTTTATTAGAGAATGAATTATTCATTAAAAGTTTTTGGAAAAGTCCTGGTGTTGCAAAACAAAGTTTTGAATAAAGAAAAGAAATGTGTTCATCCAGTGTCACGCTTCGTTTCTTAGAATTTACTGTGCAGACTTGGCCATGCCATCGGGGGCGCAGGAAGAAACCCCACGGAGAGAGCTGCCCTTAAGTCTCCTCTCCCGGGAGGCTGCACCCCACCTGCCTCGCAGCCCCTCCCCAGAGCCCGCGGATGTGAAGTCAAGGCAGCAGACATGCTGTGAGGTCTGGGGGTAGAGGAGACCCAGTGGTCAGCAATTCCAGAGTGGCAGACGGACGCTCACAGACGCAGATGCTTGTTTCCACCTGCTCTTCAGTCAACCACCACACGCCTTCTGCTCGGGGCTCAGGCCACAGACAGCAGCTCAACAACCTCGCCACCGCTCGCCAGGCCACCACATCTTCATTTCACTCCATAGTTTCAGCCTTAAAAAAAAAAAATTTCACTGCACAAGAATTCAGAGACATCATCAGAAAGTCAGGAAGTAGACAATAGAAACAAATGGCCACTCCCCCACGCTCCAGAGGCCACCACGGCAACGCTTTGCTGTGTCTCTTTCCAAGTCGGCTCCTTCAGGTTTAACCACGCTGGCTGTCCTCGCTGAGCTTTTGTGTCAAGCATTCTCGCAATCTGCATGTTCCGTTTTCTTCACTTCACGGAAACGACTTGTATTATGACTTTAAATACATATTTCATTCCTTCCGTTAATGTTTGAGTTGTCTTTGTCCATCTGCCATATTAATTATGTTTTCTCTAATCAACTTATTTACTATTTTCTTTTTCACCTGCATTCACTATACTGTCAGTAATTTCATTTATATTTAGAAAAAAAATGTCATTTCTGTTCAATTTCTAATTTGTCTTAGTTCTATGATTATGTTATTTAAATGGCAAATGTGTTTCCTTATTTCTTCCAGCCTCCTTTTCCTTTCCCTGAAATCACTTTTCTTCAGAGTCGGTTTCTTTTTCTTTTCATCACGTAAGAGCCTTGCAGTCCATTATGCCTCCTTCATATTGGGCACCACGTCAAGATCTGGTCACCCTGAGATTTTGGGAGTGACCCCTTCCCACTTTCCCGGGTTCTGGAGTCCTACCAGCATCCATAGTTTGAGGGCTATCACCTGTTCTCCCTAATTTTCACAGAATGGCTTCCAGTCTTCGCTGGAATGCTGGTGTATCAGTCACAGACGAACCATAAAATCAGTAAAAGGGTTTTCTAACTCTCACGAGAGCCCGGCACTGGCGTCCTGCAGGAAGCCTCCCACGAGGACACAGAATCCCAGGTGCATCCTTCTTTTGGGGGCCTCGGTGTCCATCCCCAAATCCTCTTCCTCGTCCAGAGAGGGTCCAGAGAGGGGCTGAGGGCCTACCTGCCTCGGAGCAGGCACAGCCGGCTCCGCTCATGTACCCTGGTGAGACACAGCCCCCCAGGGGGAGCCAAGGAGCAGCGCTGCCTCCCCCCACAGGCCCCCTGCCCAGGGGCTGCCGTGGAGGCCAGGCCAGAGGCCTCTGTGCTGGGGGCTGGCCAGGGCGGGGAGCCTGGGCACCCACTCCTCAGAGGACCCATGAGTCCTCCTCCCCCCTCCCACTGCTCCGCTGCTGCTGGCTCTCGGACTCTGGAGAGCAGAGGAGAGAGAGCCCTTCCGTCTCGTGCACTCCCAGGAGGGAGTGGTGGTGAAAAACCCCGCAGGGTTTTGTCCATCCCCAGGGCTGGGGCAGAGGTGGGCCTGAAAGCAGAGCCTCGCTCAGCCTTTCCTTCTCCTCCAAAACGCCCAGGGACTTTCTTACACCAGTGATTCTCGAAATTCATTGCAGTGAATTACTTGTCTCTCCTGCTTTGGTTGCTACTGGTGATCTTTTATTTTCTTTTTCCCTGTTTCTCACTATTTCTTTCCCTCGTTTACTAGGTAAGGAAAATTTGAGGTGCCGTTCCCATCTCCCCTCCTAGCCCAGACAGTTCTGCGCGAGCATCTCTAAAGGGGAAACTCCCAGGAGGACGAAGCTGGAGAGAGTGCAACGGGCATCACATTCTGGCAGGCACGCCGAGTCCCTCCTCGAGAGCCTTGAACCCATCCACCGTCTCAGCAGCAGCGAGCCAGAGCTGCTTGCCCCACGCCGCCGCCACCGCTGAACGCCGCTGACTCTCCGACTGCTGGTAACGACTGTGCTTATTTTTAATGTGTTCACGCTTTCACTTCATGCCTTTTTACCTGCTTTTCTGTCGGGTTTGGCCGTTTGCTCATCGACAGCTAAGAGGTCTGTACAGTGACAGCTCACATCTTTGCAAAACAGGACTGAAGACTCTCTCACGGCAATCTAGGTTTTCAGAGAGAACGTGGCTCTTTAATTCCGCCTGACCTGGGAGACGCTCGGCCCGCAGGCCCCCTCCCCGGGCGTCCCTCCCGAGGGTGGCCCCAGGTGTGCCTGGCAGGAGAGGGCAGGCAGGTGCGTCCTCACCATGGCAGGGGGAGGGGAGTGCTCAGGTCTCCAGCCAGACGGCTGCTTGTCCTGCTGACACTGAACCTGACACTTGAGACCCCCTCTCCCTCCACGAGCTCAGACCCCAGGCATCCTTGGACCTGGAGCCACAGCCCCTCTGCGCCCACACTGTCCAGTCTCGACTCTCCGCTCCTTCTGGCCAGTTTGCACAGGCCAGGATCCAAGGGCGCCTGGGAAAGCAGAGCCCGGCTAAGCGGGCAGCCTCCGCGTAGATGCCGTCGAGTGGCACCCAGGCGCTGAGGCAGCCTGTGAGGCGCCTCCTCCCCGGGGCCCCGTGGAAAACAGCGGCATGAGCTCCTCCGGCCCTTCCTTCTGGTCGCCGAGTCAAACTCGGAGCAGGGAAGCCGGGGTGCGCGTCTGACCCCCATGTCTCCTCCGCTCGCTCCCCGCTTCTTCCTGCAGGCCGCAGCAAGGAGGCACCGCTGGGCTCTCCCCTTCCTGCCCCCGGGAGCTCGAGCCTCAAGCCGAGGCTGTCGTGGGCTGGGGGAGGCCCCTCCCCTGCACTTGGCTGCCCCAAAGTTAGATGCCAACGGGCAGAGTGAGGCCAGCAGAGCTGGCAAATCTCACAGCACGTTCAGGGGCTCGGCTCGTTGCATCCTCTTAAAAGTTTAAAATGCCTATTTTCTTGCTTTTCATCACTTCTGTAGCAGATCCGATTCTCCCTCTGTTGAGAGAGATGCCAGAGCCAAGAGCACAGACTCTGAAATGCAAAATAGAAAATCACACTAAAATCTGAAAAGCAAACTACCCTTATGGATTTAGCAAAGCACCAAACGCTGGTTCACCGCATCCCCAGGAGGTCCAGGCACGTGGCAAGCACCCCTTTCTAGCAGCCCATTCCCCAACGCACAGACGCGAGGCGGTTCAGTACCTTTGTCAGGAGCACCTGGAGCATCGCGGAAGGTGTGGGAGCTTCCGAGGGCAGAATCCCACCTGGAGCCACGTGTGTGCATCCCACTGTGCCCTGGCCACGCTGTGTGAGGGCAGAGAGGCTCACGGGCAAGGCTCCAAACAGTAAGTGCTCAGAGGCCCAAAGCCCACGCCGTGGCATCACGTGGAAGGAGAATGTTTCTCTGCTTTGTTGTTTCTTCGATGTTTGCTCCATGGTTTTTGGGGTGGTCTTTGTTGGGCATAATTTTTAATTATTTAATTATTAATAATTTAAAGACTTAATTATTAGGTAAACAATACAAAGCCGACACTTACCGAATGCTCTGTTCTCCACGACCACGTGTAATTTCATTCACTCTGCAATAATCCCACAAGGTAGGGATTTGTCATCCCCATTGCAGACATGAGAAAACCAGGCGCAAGGAGGTAAGGCCCTTGCCAAGACTGACCGCCTGGCAGCAGGGGAGTGGGGGCGCGTCCTTAGCCACTTCCCTTGTGGATTCTGCTCCCAGAGGTGCCAGCAAGGGCCTAGGTCACCCCAATAATGAAATTTTTAAGAAACCTATTTTTATTCTCAGTGTTCTTAGGCACTCATGCTTCCTCTCTTTTAAACATTTAATCGATCCAGAATTTACTGTACTTTGCAGTCTGAGCAAAGGCTTGAATTTGCCTGCTTTCCCACAAATGTAGTTGGTTGTCCCACTGCCATCTCCAGAACACCTTTCTGGACTGACTGTGAATGCTGGGGTGGGGGGGGCACACAGTAAATCACCATCTGTCATACTTGGAGATTTTGGGTTCTCTTCCACTGATTTTTCGTTTTCTATCTGATCAAAAACACACACCTTTTCAATTTTCACTCTTGAAACCATTTTAATATCTAGTAAGCTAAGCTCCCCTCAATAGTTTGAAATCTTCACAAATTTTCCATTTGTTCCTTCAGTCGTCCCGATCATCTTCAGACACATCCGAGGATCTTAACCGGGGCTGCATTTATGGGTCAATCAGGGGAGAAACAACACTTTTATAATGAGGAGTTAATAACCCTTCCCTGCATGTGTCCTGTTTTATGGCCCTCGGTAAAGTTTTATCGATTGCTTCCTACAGGATGACGTGTTACTTAAGCTGACTGCCAGTGCTTTGTGTTGGGAGGGTCCAGGAGACCACTCTTCACCATGTTTCCTACTGTTTCTCCTGTTTAGCAGTTACAAAAGCCACTCATTTTTGGTGCATTCCTTCACTGGCCTCTTTTGTGTTCATTCTCACCATTTTCTGAAGATTCTCTTAGGCTTTTCAGATGGACAAATATAAGGTCAATTTTGCCTGTAGGTGGGTGCATGTGTGCATTTTTCCAGGGATAGAGTCCATGACTTTAATCAAATGCCTTTACACCTTAACAAGGTGATCATACAAGCATTCTCCCCCAAGCAATTAATATGATAAATTATAGTAATATAGTTCCTAATATTAAACCAGCCTTTAATTCTTAAAATAAGCCATACTTGTGCAGATCATATTAATCTTACAAAATTATTGGATTCAATGTGCTAATATATTACTTAAAATTTTAGCCTTAACTATTTATGAGTGGGATTGGACTACAGCGGGGCTTTCAGGGGGTGGGGAAATACTGACTTTATCAGATTTGGGTTCACTGTTATGCTGAATTTATAGGACTCATTGGAGAATCCACTTACTTTAGACTCTGAAATCATGTAAAAAGCATAGGAGCTTCAGTGCTCAAAGAGCTCTCCATTAACCTCTCCAGGTTTTTGGAGGCGCTAGATTCCTGGTGCCTTTTGAATTATGAAAACGCGCATAGAGCATATTGAACTGTGTGCGCCCATCACAGCTGCCTCGCTCGTCGTCCATTTGTTCATGTCCACGTGCACATGCTGAACATGGTAAAGCAAATATCTCGCTGGCCCACCCTGCTCTGGGTCCTGGGGGTCGCCCATCTGGGCTGTGTTGGTGGGTTCCAACGTACCTTAGGCATCTGAGCTGAGATTGCGAGCTGAGCTGCCTAGTGCTGAAGTAGCCAGTTAGGACAGCAAGCCAAAGCGAAAGTAACAGTCAAGCTTTCCGCCACTTACCGTGACGGGAAGCACAAGAGGCTGGCCCAGAGAGAGCGCCAGCTCTCGCCGTTCCATACACAATAACAAGGACAGGGGAGAGGCAGGTGCATCAGCACAGATGGTTGGGAGGGGCCATCTCGCTGCTGAAGGAGCCCCAAACAAAAGGCTTCTGCAGGTTTATGGGCCAAGCAGAGAGGGGAGAGCCAGAACTGGAGAAGCACTGAGTCCAAGTCAGAGTGGAGAGAGAGTCTTCAAGGTCTCCCGCCTTGCCCTGATAAGGAGGTCTCAGCTGAGCTGCTGGGGAAGGCCTCAGGCTAGAAATGCAGATATGTGTAAAGGCAGATATGTGTAAAGGTATGACCAACTTGCAATCAAGTTGTACCTGATTACAACTCCCTTCAGTGGCGACAAAGCACTAGCTGTGCTTCAGGTCTGCCGTGGGAAGGGCTGCTCCCCGCCACAAGGCTGCCAGATAAGGAGTTTGTCATTGCCTGTGGTTGGGTCAGAACTGTCAGAAATAGGTTTTTGCCCAGGATCCTCAGAGATTTACCAGGTAAGGAAAATTAGATTGCCATCATATTTTTTTACAGCAAAGTTTTATAACAAAAATCATGGAATAACATATTTAATATGCTAAAGAAAGGAGAATGTGAATGAAGGATTTTATATCCAGAAAAACTGATTTTTAAGACAAAGTGTTATCAACATTTAAGAACTCAGGAATAGTGTTCCCATGAGCCCATCTGGAGGAATGTAAATCGAGAATGGGCTTTACACAACAAATATAGTTAAAGACTAGAGGTAAGCATTACATAGGTACCTGTAGAACTAAGTGAGGGTTAATAAGGATAAAATAATGTTCAGCCATTGGCTATATGAATGAACAACGTATAGTATCTCTATTTTAAAATGGAAGGAAGAATCAGGGGAACTGAATGACAAAAAAATTGATTTGACACTTTTTAGAAATTATATTGGCAGTCATAGCGTAGTGCTATCCTGAGATTGTCATGTGTGTAACATGGGATAAAAGAGTTGATTTAAAGTCTTTGTCTGGTTATTCCAATGCCTGTGCTTCTTCAGAGATGGTTTATGTTCATTTCTTCTGTGAGTGCCCACACTCACCTATTTCTTTGCGTGCTTCATAATTTTTGTTGAAAACTGGACACTGAATATTATAATGCGATAACTGTGGAAATAAGAATATTCCCCAAGTTTTGATAACCTTGTTCTTGTTTTTGTTGTTACTTGTAGCCTGTAGCTGTTTGTTTGTTCAGTGACTTTTCTAAATGTTTTTTAAAGTCTGTATTCTTTGTCATGTGTGGTCTCTGAAGTCTCCTGGTCCTTAAGCTTGTGCTTAGCTAGTGTTATGACAGAGATTACTTTGAATGCCAGCAGCCAAAGAAAAAGAAAAGAGAAGGAAAAAGAAAAAGAAAGGAAAGGAAAAAGAAAAAGGCTTGCCTAATCTTTTCATTTTGGGTCTTTGTCAGGCACTTGTTCAATGCTTAGCCAGGCCATTCCCAAGTCTGCCTTAGCCTTCGTTTCCTGCTTGCACTGAGTCAATAGATCAGCCAGAGGTGATAGCTTAGAGGCTTTTCAAGTCTTTTCTAAGCATGTGTCCTGTCCTGTGCAAGATTTTATAAGTTCTCCAGTATATTTGGGCGCTTTTTTTTTTTTCCAACTTTTTGTTTGTTTTGTTTTGTTTTGAGGTACTGATGGCCAGGGATTGAACCCAGGACCTCGTATGTGGGAAGACAGCACTCAACCACTAAGCCGCATCTGTTCCCCTGAGATGTTTTTTTTTTATTTTGTTTTGTTTTGCTTATTGTTTGTTTGGGTTTTTTTTTTAAGGAGGCACCAGGAAACAAACCTGGAGCCTCCCATGTAGGAAGCAGGTGCTCAACTGCCTGAGCCACATCTACATCCTCTCCCTACTTGGGTGCTTTTGAATGCCCTAATTTCCCAAAGAATCTATCTCTCCAACTTTTCCTTCCAGGATTTCAGCCCTCTATTGTTTGCCTCGATTGTAATCATTTGCCCCAACCAGCTGCAGGTTGTTCTTTTGCCTTACATTATTTTCAAGGAATGTCTGCCACTTTCCAATCCCCACTTTCCCACCCTAAGTAAGTTCCAAGTTATGTGAACAAAGACAAGTGGCTTGCTTTGGTCCTCAGTTAGTGCCAAAACAGTTTGGGGGACACAAACACAGACCCTTGCAAACAAGGTCTGCTCAGCTTTCTTGACGACAGAAACAGTGCCTCGCACTGGGAAGGGGGACTCCCATCTTCAAGACTGCTGTCACTGTCAAGTTGGGCAAGTAAACATCCCACAAAGCTCTCCTCCATTTTTAAGCTGACTTTTTCACTGTAAACCTTTGACTCTTTTCCAGAATTCTGACAAAATTGATTCTGGCAAGTTTTGTTTGATTTTTCACTGTTTCTGTGTAGGGACAGTCTGTTGGAGCTCCTGCACTGCCTTTAGACTGGCATCCCTAAGTATAGCCTTTACATATCATTTCACTAAAAGACAGAGAGCCTCTTTGAGCAATGACTGATTTCAGGGCTGGGGCAGGGAATGTACAAGCTGAGCCTGGAGCGCAGACTATCTGTGTTGGACTTAAAGTCCCAGGAGCCAACTGAAGAGGTTCCCATTAGCTGAAAAATGGGACAATCTGAGTTTCACAAAGATGCTCATTTCAGTTGATGGAAAGCTATTAAGTAAGTCTAATCCACAAGTTAGTAATAGCATTTTTTGACAAAACTAATCAGCCACATTGAGAGAACAATGAGGTCCTAATTTATTTTTGTGAAAACTGATAAGGCAAAGAGTCAAGCATTGGTCCTCTTTCCTCTATGAACCCAACTACTGGGTAACAGAACAGTAGTTAAAGGGAAAAATCTCTTTTTAAACATATTTCCATTAAAAATGAAAACTATGATATAATCAGACTATAACCATTTTGTAACCCATGATGAATTAACAAATCTAGCATCACAGTGAAGAAAGCAGATATTATATGCCTCCTGATAAAAGAACGAAACACCAACTTTAATCTTATCAAAGGCATCAATAAGATCAGATCCAATGTATAGGAAGTACAGAGTACAGAAGAATATGCTATATTGCACCATGAGTATGCATTTAGAAAAAGCCATATTGGAAAATGCTATAGGCAAAAGCCCTGAATAGGCATGGACTGGAGAGGATGAGAAATGTCTGAAATATCTGGGATTCTGCCCCAGCAGGTAGGGTCCTGGACAGCTGCAACGACTCCTGGTCTGCAGCCACACAGGCCACCCTCTTAGAGGTAGTGCCACAAGCTCACACTGCTTCCCAACTGTTTGATTTAATGCATTTGAATTATTCAGCAGAATTTTCTGGCCCACTGTCCTGGTTTTGCAGCTGGTGGGTTAAACAAACTACAGGCAGCTCTACCACTGAGGTAGGAAACTTTCTCCTCATTGAACAGGCTCCAGCCGGCCCCAGGATGAAGTTCCTCTCTTTCCTATTACATGTTGCAGGACAGAGACAAAGACAGGCTCCTTCCCTGGGTCTGAGTCCTGGCTCTGCTTCTTATCACCTGTGTCTCTGGGCAGATTGATTTCCCTCTCTGGAAAATGGTGAAAATAACAGAGCCTGCCTGAGAAGGTTCTTATGAGGATAAAGGAGGAGATCCATGGGCACAACCAATGGAAGCTGTCACCATCAGCTGGATTTCATGCCTCAACCTCCTTCTATGTTTCGACATCCTGGGCGTGCATGTCCCCAGGCTCCCTGACCTCATATTGCAAGTTCTCTGGGGTCAGACACTCCCTAAGGAAGCTGAGCCCTGGGCCTCAAATGCCAACCCATTACCAGCTTTCCCCTTCCACCTCCAAAATCTTACTTCTTCCTGGCCTTCCTCCCAGAGTACTAGAAAGTAAGATTGATGTGGAGTCTATCACCATCCCTGTGGCCTCGGTGTGTCCTTGACCCCAGCCCTCGCTTCATTCATCTGTGTAGAGGGACAGTGGCCCTGTCTACTCTCACATGTGCCTGAGAGAAACAAACATGTGGCTCCCAGTAGACAAGGGCTATCCAGAAGCCCTGGGCAGCACCACTCTGTCAGGCAAGACATAAAAAGGTGTGTGTGTCTTATTTAGTTCCTCCTCTTGACATCTGTTTGAAATCCAACATCTTAAAGCAGGGGTTGATAAAGGGCCATGGTAAGTATTTTAGACTTTGTAGTCCATGCAGTCTTGGACAGAGCAACTCAACTCTGCCCTGGCAGCGAGAAACAGCCATAGACAGTACATAAACAAATGAGCATGGTTGTGCTCCAATAAAGCTTTATTTATAACCTTAAAGTTGGAATTGTCCCTTGGGTCATAATTTGCAGACTCCGTCCAAAAAAAGCCTTCTCCATCTTCTCCATTCATCCTCTCACAGATATTTATTTATCTTCTGTTATGTTCCAGGCATCATTCTAGATACTTGAGGCATAGCTGAACAAGACTGACCACATGAAGCTCACATTCCAGCAGAGAAGACAGGCATTATTTGTTCCAAAAGCATGGCCCCTGTAGTGTTCACATTTGTCCTGGAGTTAAATCACAACCAGCAGGCAGTCATTGAATTACCAGAATTACAGAGTAATTCAAGGTCAGAGCTGGCTTCTCGAGGCATGATTCAATTCTACGAATCACCAGGAATCAGCAAATGTCTGCCATGTGATAAGTGCTGTGCCCGACCGCATTGTCTACAGAGGCCTTTGCTCTCGCCCAACACCCTGCTCCTAAAGGAACCCATGCACAACAGTAGGGGGCAGGTGAGCTGCAGAAAGGAACACCCAGGGACTCAGAAGAGCCTCATACAAGAGGGCTGGCTTAGGATTGGCAGGAATTACATTCCAAATGAGGGAAAGCCCCCAGACAGCATGGAGGAGGGAGGGAGTGGTGAGTCTGAACTGTGTGTGCCAGACAACTGGAGAGGCCCTTAAGGAGACTGGGTGTGGCTATGGCCCTGGGGAGGTTAGCGTGAGGAGCCCGAGTTTGGGATGGCAGTTGGGAGGAAACCACGGAGAGCCACATGTGGGCAGGAGAGAAGCGCTGCCTCCTTCCAGGTGCTGACCTCATGGGCAGAGCTCGTGATGAGAGCCAGACCCTGAGAATGTGCCTGCAGACCTCCAGCACCCAAGGAATAATGTCTAAAGCTGAAAAGCATCTTGTTTTGATTTATTGGATATATGCTTTCCCTTGACCTCGAGACGACCTGCTCGTGGACGGAGCAGCTCCCTGCATCACTGCTTCTGCCTTGCCATAGCTGGAGCCACAGCTGTGCACTTTGGTAGATAACAGCACATGGAGAGGCCAGGAGCCCTGCCCGGCCAGGTTCCCCATCACCGCCCCGGCCACCAGGAACCAGGCATTGCCTACAGGCCTGATGTCACACTCTCCCAGGAACATACATCCACAACGGAGCCTTCGTGGGGAAGCTGATCAGTGCAGGGAATAGAGAAGGTGTGCAATAAATGCTAAATAACCTTACTTACAGTAAGTGGTCCCTATGTATAATCTATCAGTGCTCATAATTACCTTTTTTATACAGAAAAAAAATTATTTGTATTTACCCTCAAATGACAGGTAAGATGCCTTTCATCTTTCATGAGTCCTGGTCCCGGGGACCTTTAGGAGGCTGTCACAACTAAAAGGAAATTGCTTTTCTTAGTTGAATTTCCTTATAGTAAAAGCACATAGAATTTGGTATCTGGGAAGAGGTTTTTCAATACTATTATAGAACAACAAAGTTGCAGTGGGACCTAGAATGAAATCTTAGCCATAAACATTCACTTATATTTGGAAAAGTGAATTATAGGTTGCTGGGTTTGTATAGCAGAGTTGAATAATAAAAGCACATCCTAAAACCAACAGAAATTAGTGTTTGCATGATTTTAACAGTGGTTACCCCCCAAAAAAATAAATTTTAGTTTTATGGAGGAAACAGACAAAAAGTGAAGTGAAAATATTGATCGTTTGGTTGTCTGGGACGAGCATGAATCTTCCAGATTTGTCACCCCTGTTGCCGTGCCCAGGAAGCAGTCGATAAATGATCTGTTGGGTGGCAGGTGGGGCAGCAGAGATGCAAATGTGATGGGGGAGGTGTGAGTTCCTAAGGAAAAGCCAGGAGGGTGTCACCGCCAGTAGTTGTGCGCTCTTTGGAAGGTGACGGCACCTGGCTCAGAGGCAAAGCAAACCTGCTGGCCTGCAGCCCTGCAGTTGGGAAAGCTCCTTTTTGGGGCATGGCTGTCCACATGGGTTCAGAACTGGGTGCTCTGTGAGAGCAGTGAAAGCCCGGACAAGCCACCCTCCCACAGAGGGCCTTGGAGAAGGACAAGGAATTCTCGGGCCCTGCGTGCTGCCTGCCTGGTGGCTGGGAAGGAGGAGGATGTGTCCAGTGAGGCCAATCCCAGCTGAAGAGACGCCCAGGAGGAGCCCACCACCACCCCCTTCATGGGGTGAGCCCTGCCGGGCGCCCATGGGCCTTTGAGCTTGGGGCCCACTCCCACTTCAGCTCAGCGTGACTTTACCCGGACACCCATGGGAAGAGGGAGAAGCCTTCATCAAGTCCAAAACGGCCAGGTCACGCTCGGTGGTCCTCGCAGAACCAAGGCCGTGCCCCAAGCCAACTTGCCTGGCTGCTTCCAAAGGCAGCTTCCCAAAATAAAGACAAGCAAATCCTCTCCTACCAGATGCTGAGCCATATCTGTGTTGGACATGCCTAGTAGAAGGGCCATGAGAGGAAGTTTTTCACCATGGCTTTGACAAAGACCTGGGAAAACCGGATCAGACAAAGACACAGGCCTGCAGAGCCCTCTCCGCCAGCCAAGAAGGTTCAAGTAGGTGGAACATGCAGAATCTTACAGCAAACCTAAAACCTCATTCATGTCAGAAATGCATTTAGGCTTTCTTGAAGCCTAACCTATAAAGGACTTTAAAATACATATTTATGTAAATAGGGTTATTGAGGTCTCTTAATCCTGAATTTAGGTTTGCTTTAAATACTAGAAAAACCTAAGATCTAAAAGATTGAATTTTCCAAAGTGCCAAATATGCCCAAAATATTGGGGCTGCACCTTCTCAGGAGAAGCCCTGGGGAGGGGGGTTTACAGCCACCGAGTTCCAGCTCTGTCAGAAGTTGGGAAGGAGCACCTGCCACAGAGGCGATGCCACTTCCCACATGGCAGCTCGGGATTGCTTTCCAGGGTGAATGTAGCACTTTATCTTCTCTGCCCCAGTCGGTGTGAAGACTTTCCATTTTCTCAGAAAGGCATGCTGGAGGGAGATGAATGATTAGGAGCGAAGCTTTCTGGAGAGGAAGGAGAGGAATTCCCCTCTGTGTTTTCACTTTGGGATTTAGTGCGCTATGTCTACCAGCATTAATAAAAATATCCACGTCTATGTAATATGAAGTACTGTCTTCACTATGACAAGGAGGAAGTGGTACTCGGAGCTAGGTACCCAGAAAACCACGTTCTTCATCTTAATCCATTCCTGTGGGTGTGAACTCTTATAAATAGGACTTTCAATGAGGCAACTTCCTGTAAGGTGTGGCCCCAATGAATCCGGACGGGCTTTAATCCAGATTCCCGGAGTCCTTTATAGGAGTGACAGGAAGAACGCCATAGGGAGAAGCTGGAAGTAAACGAAACCCAGAGGAGAAGGGAGAAGATTCCGTCATGTGCATCACCATGTGACAGAAAAGCCAAGGACCAAGGAGCACCGGCAGCCAGCCCCAGGACACCACAGTCTTTGTGGAAAAAGCATCACCTTGCTTGATGCCTTGATTTTTGACCTTTCATAACCTCAAAACCATGAGCCAATAAGTTCCCGCTGTTTAAGCCAAGCTATTGTATGATATTTGCTTTAGCAGCTGGGAAACCAAGACAGAAGATGTAGCAGTCAGGAGAGGCCATGTTCTGCTGCAGTAACAAACAACCCCAGATCCCAGTGGCTTGACACAGAGAGATCCAGTTCTCACGCACAGTACCGGCCCAGCGAGGGTCCACCGGGGCTGTGCAGCACCCTCAGCCTCCATGCTTGTTGCACTGTCATCTGTGCCCTGTGCCCACAGAAGGGAGAGAGAGCATGGAGTTGCACTGACTTGTGCACACTCCCACCTGCAAATGGCACACGCCATTTCTGCTTACATGGTGGCTACATCTAACGCCAAGGTGAAAGGGAGTCAGGGTGCAGTCCTGCCCCTGTGCAAAGGAAAGGAGGACCAGACATGTTCATGAGTTTGTGACACGCCACAGGGACCTCTTGGTTTGTTCCAGAGTGTAAAGTTGGGGGGTGCTGTGGAGCAGAAGGCGAGGAGCAGGCACAAGTGACTCGGCAGGGCTCTTACTCTGGTGCCTCAGAGGCTGCCCGAGGTCCGTTGGTGTGTGTGCGTTTGTGTTCACATGGGTGTGTGTTTGTGTGTACATCTACGTGTGTGACTGTGCTTGTGTATGTGCCTGTGTGTATGTTCTTGTGGCATTTGTGTGTTATGTGTATGTCTTTGTGTTCATTTGTGAGTGTGTGGGTGTGTGGTGTGTGCATCTGTGTGTATTTGTGGGTGGGTGTGGTATGCGCACATCTGTGTGAGTTTGCATCTGCGTGTGAGTTCATGTGCACGTGCTGGTGGATGTGTGTATGGGTGTTTACGTGTGTGTGTGTGTGCATTTGCGTGTATGTGTCTGCATGTTCCAGGCAGGGCGAGAGGCAAAGGGGGAAAGCCTGCCCTCGTTGCGTGGCTCTGGCAGAGCGCCGGGCTGGCTCCTCACCATGGCCCTGGCTTTGCCACCTTTAATTCTCACAGCCCTCCTGAAAGCAGGCATCGTTTCCTCCAGCCAGAAAATGGGCATGTGGCAGCTGAGAGAGGCTTGGCGAGTGTCACGCAGCCAGCCCAGTGAGAGGGCCTCTGGACTCGGGCCTGCAGGGGCCACGGCCCATGCTCGGTCCATCACAACAGACCGTCTGATGCTCAAGTCCTGTCCACCCCACTCCCCTCTGGCCCCAGCATGGTGCAGGCCTGGCCAGAGCAGGTCCTCCACAAAATACTGACCCTCCGATGGACTGCAGACACAGTTCCTGCAGGCACTTAGCATTAAGAAGACAATTCCATATAGTAGAAAATAAAAAGCATGGACTTGGGAGTGAGACTTTTACTGGAAGCAGCTCCCTGTATCAGCTCCTACCCCAAAAATGGTGCTACCTCGCCATAAGACTGCTGTGAGATTAAATGCAGATCCCTTCCCAGGCCCTGGCACCCGATAGATGCTCAAATATTCCCACCCTTTCGAGAGCAGGCACCGGCCGATCAAAGACCACCGCACTCCGGGAGGGCCACTCATCTTTAGAGTCCCACCCCACGAAATTTCTACAGGAAAGACCCAGAAGGGCATGGCTTGTGGGAGACCTGGGGTACCAGGGAGGAAGGAGAAGCAGGGCCAAAAGTGGGGAGCAGCACCTAGATCAGTTAGGGTCAGATCAGTGGAGAGCTACCGAAAACCCAAAACAGCGAGCCCAGCAGCCCTGGGGAGACAGAGCAGGGCTCGCTGCTGCGTGCCAGCAGGCTCCTCTCTGCCCGCAGGCGGCCCCTTCTTCGTGGCCCAGGGTGGCCGCTCCAGGGCCAGCGGGAGGGCTGCGGGGCCACCTCCCCTTCGCGGCTCTTCCCAGGCGCTGTTCCTGCCCATTGGCCAGGCTTGTCCCAGGGGCACACCCAGCTGCCAAGTGTCTTCATTCTGTCCAGCTGTGCACCCCGCGGAGAAATCGGGGATTCTGTGACTGAAGGAGGGGAGGGAGCTCGGGAGGACAGGTAGCCGGTACTGCCACCGCCTGGACAGAGCGGCTGCTCTCCACTTCCCGATGCCCAACGGCCAAGAATCGCTGTGGGTACTTCAGGGGAACCCCAAGTCACCCTGACGTGTGCATCTGGCTGGAAATAGAGCACCCCGGGGGCTGCGCCCAGGCTCCCGTGTGCTGTTCCCTAGAGCCCCGCTGAGCCCGATCACACCTCACCTTGACGGAACACCTGTTCACACCAGCCTCGTGCTGGACGCTTCACGAGCCTCCCCTGCTTTAATCCGAGGACCAGCCCGCACGGGTTTTCTCCTGCCCATGCTGGTGAGAGGAGGATTTACTCAAAGTCACACAGCCACTAAGTCCTGGACCCAAGGCCACACGGCTCCAATGTCCATTTTTTCCCATTCGGGTAATTACCACATTTACTCCACCCAAAGGCTGGAAGGCGAGGACATTGCCATCAGTAAAGAACTATCGAAGTCTCCCTTTGCTTTGAAGGAGTCACATATAAAAATAATCTGTGAATTGAGTTTCCCTTGATGAGCCTCTGAGATGTACTTCAAGGCCCAGATCTGCACCTGCAGAAGGGGACGTGGCCAGATGGGCTGGACCAGTGCCCGTCACTTCAGCCTTCACCCCAGATTGAGGGGCTGATATCTAAGTGGCGGAGGGTGTGGAGGAGCAGGTGGGAGGACCATGACTCACGGGCTGGCGGTGGACGTACACTAGTCCTCAGGCCGCAGGGCAGAAGCAGTTTCCAGAGACACCGGAGATAACCACCACTTCTCTGAAAAGCAAATACTTGTTTTGAGAGACTCAGAAGACAAGGAGAGATAAAAAAAAAAAAAGGAAGAAAGAAAAAGAGGAAAAAGGAGGAGATAGGGTGGCTCAAGTAGTTGGGCACTCACTTCCCACATGGGAGGTCCCGGGTTCGGTTTCTGGTGCCTCCTAAAGAAGACGAGCAGACAACCAACAGAGACAACGAGTGGACACAACTAGCAGAGACAATGAGCAGAGACAACAAGCAGACAGATAAGGGAGCCATCACAGGGGGGAAAAAGAGGAGGAAGGGAAATGGAAGTCAATAAAATTCTAGTGCTTTGAGATCAAAAGGTCACTGGGGGTTAAAAAAGAGGGCAAGTGGAAAGTCAAGTGCATGTATTGTTTTGTCTGCCTGTTTTCCATGCTGTCTGGGAATTACATCTGTTGGGAGACGGCACTGTGGAGCTCCCAGGGGCCCTGCTGGATTCTGGCTGGAGCGTGACCCAGTTGAGCTCCTTTCCCCTGTGTTCTGGAGAAGTCCTCCAGGCACCTGGGGAGGCTTCCCCAAGACAGGTGGGGCAGAGATCTTGGTGCTCAGTGATCCAAAACTCCCTGCTCCTCCTTGGTGTAGGACTGGCGGTTCTAGGTACCAAAATCTTCAGAAAATCAGAGAATCCTTCAAGTGTGGCCTGGCTTCGGGAATGGCAATTGGAATTCACCCCAAGCCAGCAAGGCACAAAAGAGGCAAAGACCCTTGGCCAATCCTTCCATTTCTCTGCTGGAGAAAAGCCCCACCCAACTCCAACAAAGCTGGAATTAGGAAATCTGTGCTTGAGGATTTATTTTTAATTTTAGGACATGATTGAAATGCCCTGTTATGTTTTTCTTTCAATAAACTGTTAATGCTCACATTTGAATATCTCCATTTTGATGAAATAACGGTGCAATGTCCCCAAACTATTTGTGCATCTGAATTCTTTAAAACTTAATCCACAAGCTTAATGAGTAAAGGTTTAAACAAAATTCTAGTGGTTAAAGCTGCTTTAGCAATCTGGCCCTGAAATTTAAATTCTTTGCCCTGTTGTTAACAGCCTATTACAAAACCACTTTCTCCTTTCTTTTCATTCTTTTTTTTTTTTTTTTTTTTTACCAAAAGTGAAAATTTGCCTCTGTGAACCTTTTTGGCATTATCAAAAAACTCATTCTCAAATTGGTCTTTCCCTTTTGTTTTTAAATGGATTTCATAAAAACAGGCCGCATCTGGGCTATTTAAGGAGCCTTGAGGTTCTCCTCCCACCACCTTTAGACCGTGCCCCGGCCGTCTCTGCCATCCTCTGTCTGCTTTCATGTGGCACCAGCTGAGAGTGTCACCAGCAGGGAGAGTCCAATGAACAGAGACCAGTTAAGTGTTCAAATGCCCGCCCCCAAGTGAGCCTGGGAGGAGAGGCCAGCCTGGCAGCAGTGTCCCCCAACGCAGAAGGAACAGAAATGCCGGGATAAAAGCCCAAGTCCCCACAGAGCTGCCAGGGAGGTGCATGTCTGTGTTTCTATTGAATCACAGGAGACGCATCTGAGGGAAGAGCATTGCAGACACATCATCCATATTTCTTAAATAACCAGGAGAAAGCTTCCCTCTTACTTGCAGGAGCAGAGGAGGTAGGAGAGGCTCTTGGCTGAATGGGAAACCCACCAGGCTGCTGTGCCCGCACAGCTGTGCCTGTGCCCTGCTCTCAGCAGGGCTGGCAAAGCCGTGCCAAGCTGCTGTGAGGCCAGCTGCCCTGTCACTCGTCGGCATCAGTGAATTGAAAGGAGTGGAGGGCCCCTTGGAAGAGCCCCAGGGGGGTGCATTTGCTGTTTTGTCACTATTTTAACTTATCCCATGACCAAAAAAAAATTTTTTAAGTATTGAAAAAATTGGGAGAAATCGGCAAGGTACACACACTGCTGCTGAAAACAGAAACTAAGTCACCCCTTAGATATTCAAGGAGGGCACAGTGTCCCCTCCACACCCTGGTTCTCTGAAGCCGTCGCTCAGTGAATCAGCTGACGTGGAGACGCTGATTCCACCACTCCCCCAGTGCCCGCCAGGCCGCCTTTCTACTCGGGGAACCCAGGGTCAAGGCACAGACAGTCCTTCCTGTCTGAAGACCCCATCTTCCCTTGGGGCTCACGTGCCATGTCAACTGCCCCAACTCTGGCCACCCTGTGCTGAGGGGGTTCTCAGACGTAGGCAGCAGGTGCCAGGGATCAAAAGGTAGGAGCCCACACAGGTGTCTGAGGGCCGTCACCAGAGGCAAACAGGGAGGGGTCCGTCAAGTCACGTCTTTCTCATGGAAGGTTCTTCTTTAGAGGTGTCGTGGCCCATAAATGTTTGATGATCATCCATTGATGGAGTCTTGCCTTATAGCTCTGAAAAACACTGGATTTTTTTTTTTTAAGTTCAGCATTGCATTTCAATTAATTGTTTTATTTCAACCAATAACTACAATCTTAGAAAGTCTTAAACAAGCCAGATTAAAAATAAGTAAATAAAGCTTTTTAAAAGCCATTCTCAGAGCCCAGTAGGAAAAAAATGTTTAAAAGGTGGTATTGCAGCGTGGAAGACTCTGCGGAACGACCCGAGCCCACTGTGCGTGGCCTGCCGTGGACTTGGACGTGCAGGCTGCTGCACGGTGGCTAACACCAGCTCCTTTGTTGAAAAAGCAGAAAGAATGGAAAATCGAGAATCTAAAACCCTGCAGGATGGCTGGAAGCCAAGATTCAACACACGGTTTGCCACAGTTGTTGGTAGGAAAGACGCACCACATAAAACTGTGTCCTCCTCAGCTCTGAGACGCAGGGGCCAGGGGCCGTGCTGGGCTGTGGGTACCACCTGCCCTCAGGCAAGAAGCACTTCCTAGCCCATCTCCTGTAAATGCTAAAAGGGGGGAGAAAAAAGCTAAGGGCAAAGGGGTCTTGAATAAGATGGACGAGATAATCTAACAGCAAGTCCAGAGGCAAAGTCCACCATCCACTGGCCCCTCGGCTTTCTCTTCTGCTTCAAAAGGGAGCAGAAGTTTCCTGCCCAAGTTGGGCCGATGTGTCCCAAGCAGCCTATCTTTCAGAGGGAGCACAGCAGACTGGAAGGGTCAAGTCTCTGGAGTTCAAACTCAGGAGCTGTGTGACCCTTCCTGAGTCTCATTCCTAAAACGGGAAGTGGGAGAGGCATCCCTGCCTCATAGGGTTGTTTCAAAGAGTGGCTAAGAGCCACACGAGCAAAGGGCTTACCCCAGAGCTTGTCAGCAGCAGATGCTCAGAAAAGGCGGTTAGGACCATCACGGTTGGAGAGAAGGACCACACAAGTGTCAAGGAGAGTGTGTTGGAAGCCTATCCTCAGTGTCCCTAGAAGGCCAGAATGGTGGGTTCCTGGAAACTCAACTGAGAAAACAAGTGATGCTTGTGTAGCCAACCTGTGCCGGCCCAGTAGGAGGCACCGGCCAAGACGAGATAAAGAATTCATCTCCCTGGATGGACTCAGAATCCTGGCGACAGACACAGGTTCCGCCACTAAATGTACAAGTGACTTGAATAAACTACCTGGGGACCAGAGGAGAGCAGAGGTGGAAGAAAGCTCTGAGGCCGCGGCCACTGGCCTGGCAGAGGAAAGAAGAGCGAGGCAGAGGCAGGGGGTGGGGGAAGGTGGGCTGTCTGGGAGAAGGGGGCTCAGGTGAGGGAATGGCATGAGCAAGACCTGTGTCTGCACTGGAAGCCCAGAGCAGCCCATGCGCCCGCGCGGCTGTGCTCCCAAACCACAGGTGGAGGTCCACGGCTGACAGCCGCCCTCCCCAGGGCAGACATGCAGCCGCCACCCCATTTAGCATGGCGCCCGCCGAGGAACGCCTGCCTTTAGCAACCCAGCACCACACTGTAAGAAGAACCTTCCTTCTCAAGCTCCTGTGTGGAGTCAAGTCCACATACGCAGCCTCTGAATCATGCCCCATCAGCTGGCAGGGCCCCCTCCAGCAGAGCTGACGAGAGCCCATGGCGCCTGTACCCAGAGCTGCCATCTCGGGGACCACTCCAGCTTCCAGCAGGAGATCCACGCCTGGGGACAGGGAGCCCAGCCCGCGGCCGGGACGCAGGCGCCAGGCGCCAAGCACACAGGTCAAAGTCCACCAGAGCCTGCAGCTGGCCCAGCCCTGCTCTGAAGCAGCTCAGGAGCAGCCTGTGCAGCAGAGGGACGCCACTGAAGGAGAAAAGTCACCCCACGCATGGGAGGTCACCAAGAGGATACAGAGACCCTACACCAAGGAAAGCCGAAAGGTGCACTCAGCAGAAGGCAAGAATGAAAAGCAGCTGTGAGTGCTGGGGGACGGGCCTTAGTCTGCTCTGAATTGCCAAGAAAGGCTCACGAAAGAGGAGAGCACATCTTAAAGAGCCCACTGGGCCCCATGGTCTGCTCATCCAGCCTCGAGACGGGTGAGACCTGGAGGCCTACTGTGCTGCAGCTCCAAGCCAGCCCCGTGCCCTGCACAGTGCCTCCTGCCCCAGCTCTGATTGGCAGGTGCCCAGAAAGAGCGGTGCCCCAGGGGGAGGGCATCCTTACCACGAGATGCCAGATTTGAATCCTCTCGGATTTGCAAGCGATTGAGAGGTTTCTGTTGGCAAAGAAACAGCAGCAGCAGCCTTCCCACAAAGAAACAAAGCTGTTATTTCCCCAAACCTCAGTTCCTATTCCAAGTCCCAAAGTGAAGAGCTCACACCAATCAAAAAAGGGATTCATCAAGCAGGAAGTGCACTCCAGTTTCCTGCCGAGTCTAGTAATTTAGAAAAAGAGCTGGTGATTAGGTTTTCTGGGATACAGTCTCTTTTTCAGGATCAGAAAGCAGGGCCGGTTGGGACCCCCAGGAGCTGAGTCCTCTGACTTGCTTTCCACCACTTGGACCAGTAAATGGATGGAAGAGAGAGGCCAGTGGAGGGGGTGGCAGCTGCCTGCCCCGGGGCCCATCCTCACGTCTGTAGACACCGTGTAAAATCAGGGCTGCTGACCAACCTGTCTCCCTGCTCATGTACTTGTGAGTTCCACAAACACGGACTGAGCACCCCTCGTACCAGGTAACGTTCTCGGCTCTGGGGAGGTGGCAGTGAGATGCCCTCACCGAGCTTAGGGTCCATGCAGGGACAGAGCTCAGCCAGACACTGCCGTCCAGTGTGTCTGACGGGGACGCATACAGGAAGGCAGGCTCAGGAGTGACCAGGGGCCTGGGGGACGCTGGTGGTGAAAGGCCAGGGTCAGAAGAGACGCGGGTACTGGCCGAGGTCAGCACATGCCATGCAGAGCCGGTCCCCAGGAAGGCGGGATGCTGTATGCTCCCAGAGGACCCCCCACCCCAACCCACCCTGCTGCCACAGTTCATTCTCCCATAGGGATGTAAGGGGACAGGGTTAACCAGCACAGAGATCACACCTGTGCAGGGACCACACCTGTGCAGAGACCTCACCTGTGCAGGGACCACACCTGTGCAGGGAGAGACAAGAACAGGGACGAGAGGAGCAGGAGCAGGTGGTGGGGAGCTGTCCGTGGGCAGGCCGGGTCCAGGATTCCCACTGTGCAGACCCTAAATCTCGACACAGCTGGCTGCACAGAAGAAGGCAGCAGGACCACGTCATGCACTGAGCCCCCAAAACTCATTAATGCATCTTGGAGACGCACCTTCGCCAGTCAGGACCAGGCCCCATCTCAGGAGCGGGCCCGGCAGGCCAGCCGTGAAGCCCAGGTCCCAGACTCCACGTGCGAGAGAAACGTGGTCAGTGTCCTTGGACACTAGTGAGCAGGAGGATGCTGGGATGTGCTCTGAGGACTGAAGAGACGCCCGGGCTGCACGGACAGACTTGGGGCCTCAATTGGAAGGGGGAAGCCCCCCTGGCGGAGTGGCTCAGCTCTGCTGTGGCCTGGTTTCCTCCTTGCCTTGCTTCTGACAAGGACGCAGCTCCCGGGGTCCCAGCCTGCTCTGCCCTGGCCCCACACTCAGAGCCAGAGCTGTGGGGGCACCTGAAGAGCACATCCTGGCAGAGGGGGAGGACGACCCTGCCCCTCCTCTGTCTGGAGACCCAGTGTTCCCAGGGGCCTCCAGCCCAGGGTTTCCAAGGCAGGCAATCCCATTCTCTGGAGGTGTTAAAGGAGGGCACCGCCAAGACTCAGGAGTCTGGAGAGAAAGTGGGGTGCCCATTCCATCCTCGGACGGGAAGGAGAGGTAGCCGCCCCCTGGCTCCTGATGGCAGGCAGAGCCAGCGGCCAGGTCCTGGTGCCCTCGCCCTTTGCCCAACTTGGCATGAGCTGCTCCCGGCGGCAGCCTAGGCCGGCCGTCTGGAGCCCCCCAGGGCCGGGCCAGGGAGAGCTGGCCCCCTCGAGGCTTCTCGGGCTGCCAGGAGGGAAAATACTTAGCACACGGCCAGCCCGGGTCCCTGCAGCTCGCTGTCAAAAGTTCAGGCTGATTTTCTGCCGAGATATAACACACGCACGGCCACGCGCTCCTCTCGTGCCCAGTTAAATCTGCCCCGTCTTGGCCAATGATGTACTCTCCAATGGGGGGCAGGGATGTTTTCCAGATAGTTTACTACTTAAGTATTACATGAATGTTTTAACAGTGCTTTTGAAAGTAGAAGCTCAAAGTTAGCGTCTCTTCAGAAGACATTTGTTGTGCCGGGAATCCGTCACTGCTAACTCTGCCACGGCTGTTGGAAATAGCACTTGTCAATGTTATATGCAAATAAGACCTAAATGTAATTTCTTATGTAAATAAGGCAGGATTCCAGAATGTGAACTGTGGAAACAGTTCCTCTCAGTGTAAATCCCACACGACGGTTTATGTCACTTACAAAAGCCTAAATCGAGAGCCGCCGTGGCCCGCGGAAGCAGGCTGCCGACGGCGGGGTGTTCTCAGGCCTGCAGGAAGGCCAGCGTTCCCACGGCTCAGGCAGGGCAGCCGGCGTGGTGGGCTAGTGACGTGTGACGGCAGTCGGGTGGTGGCAAAGCCCGTTTTCGCCTTCGTGCTGCGAGGCCGAGTCCCTTGCCCTCTGGGGGTGCTGTGAGTGGCCCCTGAACTGCTGCCCCACGTTCCCTTAAGTGGCTCGTTACAAGGGGCCTCCCTACGACACCCCGGATTTCTCCAGATGTCTGCTCCACTCCACTCTGCGTGCGCATTGGAAGGCCTCTCTCCCTAGCCTGTTTGGACTGGGAACCAGTTGCTCTCTTTGTCCCCCGGGAGGGAAACTGCGGAAGGGGGTTCGGGGCGAGCTGGCCCTGCCTGCCCCCCGTGGAGCAGCTCTTGGCTTCTGGGTGGAGGCCCTGCCACTGGCCAGCCTCGTCTGCTGACTCACAGAACGCGGGTGTCACCCCTGAGCGACCGCAGCCGGCTCTCTGGGAGTGGGAAGTCTAAAAATGCACAGAGCCCGCACGGCTGGCCCCTGCAGGGGCCTCTGGCGGCCGTGTGGGAGCCCCAGGCCCCCAGGAGGTGAGCTCTGAGCTCAGGATCGGCCACCGGGGGTGCCCTGGAGGAGCAGAACCTGCCCAAGGGTCAGGGAGAGATTCCGGGGGCTAGACCAGGGCCTGAGCGGCCTCCTGTGTCTGGGACACGCCCCACCACAGAGCAGAGGGGCCGGGGGTTTGCCGCGGGGTGTTCTCTGTGGCCCGTGGATGGCAGGCCAGCCAGCCCCGGGGTGGCCATGGGGCGCCCTGGAGTCCTGAAGAGGGGAGGGGAGTACCCTCCACCTCTTACATGCAAAGCCCCCTGAGGGGTGTGGTGCCCTGCCTCAGCCAGGGTCTCCAGAGAAACAGAGCCGACAGGATGTGTGTGTGTGCGCGCATGTGTGTGCATCTGTGTGCGTGTGTACATGTGTGTGTGCATCTGTGTGCGTGTGTGCATGTGCGTGCCTGTGTGCATGTGTGTGCGTCTGTGTGCGTGTGTGCATGTGCGTCTGTGTGCGTGTGTGCATGTGTGTATGTGTGTGCATCTGTGTGCGCATGTGTGCATGTGTGTGCATCTGTGTGCGTGTGTGCCTATGTGCATGTGTGTGCATCTGTGTGCATGTGTGTCTGTGCACATGTGTGCATGCCTGTGTGTGTGCGTGTGTGTGTGCGTGTATGCATGTGTGTGCATCTGTGTGCATGTGTGTGCATGTGTGTATGCATGTGCATGTGTGTGAGGGTGAAAAGAGACTTATCATGAGGAGCTGGCTCGCTCGATTGTGGGGATGGCAAATCTGAACTCGGCAGGGCAGGCTGAGGGCCGCACCATCCAGCAAGTGACGCTGACGTCTTCAGTCCAAATTCCTTAGGCTGGAAACACGGGAAGAGGTGGAGGGTGGAGACTTGGGGCAGAATTCCTTCAGATGCCCGGGAAACCTCCCACCGATGGGGTGAGGCCCTCCCGGCTGAGGGGGCACCTGCTCCACTTAAGGCCGGCTGGCTGTGCCCGCCGATCCCGCCTGAAACCCCTCCTCAGCAGGCCCTGGGCCAGCGTCTGGATGCAGCACCTGGCCCAGTTCACGCAGGACATCGGCCATCGCGTGGACCAGCCATGGACCGGCAGCTGTGGCAGGCGGCTCTGGGCCCGTGCAGGTGTGACTCGCCTTGTCCAGATCCCCGGGCACTTTGGAGCCACCCAGCCATGCTCCCCACAGGAAGGGCTGGGGCCTGTCAGGCCTGTGAGAACCTTCTCTCCACCACAGCCGGAGCTGCACTTTCGGCTCAGCCAGCTGAAGCCGGGCCTCCCTGACGTTCTTTCAGCAGAGACACTGTCACCCCAAGTGAACCCAATACCTGCACCTGCACCCGGCTCACAGGGGCAGAGTCCCCGGCCCACCTGAAAGTGGAGCTGACGGACACCCGAGGGCTGTCCAGGCCAGCCCTGCACACCTACGAGGAGGGTGCGGCCTGGCTGTGCCCCGTCCACTCCAGGTCAACAACTCCACGTGCTGCCACTGCAGGGCCTTGAAGCTCCGCGAGCAAAGCACCCAGTCCCCACAGGGCCCCACTAAATGAGCCCATGGAGGAGTAATGAACGGCAGGTTTCACGGGGATCCGTGTTTCAGGGGATCTTTGGAAACAGGTCAGGCCATGCCGTGGCCTTTTCCCAAGGAGCAGTAAACACACAGAGGAAGAAGCTCTTCAGCTGGGACCCATCGGCCATCAGCCCTTCCCCGGGACACGTGCCTGGGTGAGTCCCTGAGGGTGGAAGCCAGAACTGCAGGAGGGACCTCTGACGAGCTCCGAGCACGAGCCCGTCCCAAGGGGCAGCTGGGGCATGATTCCTTCTGTGACACGGAGGCGCCCTGGGGGCACCCCACCCTGCCTGGCAGCACCCTCTCCAGGCAAGCCCGGGACGTGAGGTGGGGGTGGGGGGTGGGTAGAAGGGGCAGCCACGGTGCAGGGTCTCTCGGTCCAGGTGCTGGAACTTCAGGTCCCTCAGTCAGCCTGTCCCCCCTCAAGCATACACACCCTAAAACTGCAAGCACAGCATTTGGAGCCCATGGATCAAAGGCTGAATTATATGGAAAACGCTGCAGGCAAGGTCATTCTCACTTAGCAGTTCAACAATTTCAGGGACTCGCGAAGCTCTGCTCTGAGAGGTTCAGAGAACCTCCGGGACCATCTTGAGTGTTCAGGAAAGCACCACGCACCGCCGGGCGTGAAGGCGGTCACGGGGCATGAGGCGTGGGTGGGAAGACCACACCGGCCCCCCCTCCTACCGCTGCCACGGCTTTGTCCATGTGGTGAGTGGACGGCCACGCTGATGAGTGGCCACCCTCCAAACACCACTGGTGTCGAAGGAGATGGCGCAGCTCCAGAAGCTCGAGATTTGTCCAAACAGCCACAGCCACGGAGCGCCGCGCTCAGTCGCTCATTCCACGGCGACCTGGGTGTCCACGTGGCACCAAGCCCTGCTCTGGCCACTGAGGACAGCAGAACCCGGCCTGGCCTTCCAAGCAGTCACCGCAGCCCTTGCTAAGTGCTGGAGCAGCGGTGTGGGTGGGTGGAGGGAGCTCAGGGCCAAAAGGGCACCGTGGCGGCCACGGACCAGGCGTTCAAGGGCCTCACTGGGCAGGTGAGAGCCTCGAAGGGACCCACAGGTTCGTTTAAGCCACACGATCAGATTCATGTTTCAGAAAGAGCCCGGGCAGGGGTCTGGTCGACCAAGAGGTGATGTGACACACTCCTGGGTGCCATTCCCCTAGGGAATCTTTGAACACCTGGCAAAAGCTGGCAGAGCCGTCTTCCTCAGAGCTCTGGAAATGAGTTAAAGGATTGCAGTGACTGGGCAACGCAGGCAAGGAAACACAGCTTTCAAACGGTAGGCGGCACTCGTGGTAGCCTGGCAGCCTCTCCCAAAGCCCCTGGCTGGCGTGGCCGGGAGCCAGCCTGCACTCCCGTCGTGGGTCCATGGCCCGGTTCTGGAGGGAGCAGGGTAACAGAGTAACCCCTGTGCAGCACTGGGGTGCCTGGATATCGGTGCCTATGTGCCTCCAGCTTGTCCTACAGGTCACAGCAGCTTGCAGACTGCTAGAAATAATAAGAACTAATTAGTTCAGAGTAGCCTGGGGCAAAGATCGCCTGCGTTAAGCCATAGAGTAGAACCTCAGGAGGCGAGAAAGTCTAGTTCAAAGGCCATGGAGGGGGCGACGGATGTGGCTCAAATGGTTGGGCATCCGTCTCCCATATGGAGGGACCCGGGTCCGATCCCCAGGACCTCCTGGTAAAAAAAAAAATGCACACACAAAACCTGAGGTCTGCCACTTACCGGCTGTCCCAAAGGCCATGGAGGGAACACCTGAATACCTGTCAATGCGGGGATTCCTAGGCCCAGAAAGCACAGGCCCGGGACACGAAGCAGGCAAGGCAGGCTCAGAGACGGCAGAGCAGCCTGCACGGCCGTCCACCCGGCCACTCTTCCTAGAGGAGGGCTCAGCCCTGCCGAGAGCACCAGCCAGTGCAGAGCTGGCAGGCAAGGTGGGAAGGTGCCTTTGGCCTTGGCTGGCTTGGTTTGGTTGCCTCCTGGCACTCGAGAAAATCTCTGCCATATCACTAGCTGGGTACAAACTGTCATATATAAAACCTAAAACTCCCTCCTTTAAACCACATTCAAATATGAAATTCAGAGCTATTGATTATGTTCACAGGGTCGTGCTACGATCACCACCATCCATTACCAAAACTATTCCATCCCCCAAACAGAGATGGTGTGCCGTTTAAGCCCTAACTCCCCACTCTGTAACCCCAGCCCCTGGTGACCTGTATTCCACTTTATGACTTTATGAATTGGCTTACTCCAATTGTTTCATATCATACAATATTTGTCCTTTTGTGTCTGGCTTGTTTCACTCAACATGAGATCTTCATGTTGTCACATGTATAAACATGTCATTCCTTTTAACAGCTGAATAATATTCTATCGAGTGTATATACCACATTTTGTTTATCCATTCATCGGTTGATGGACCCTTGGGTTGCTTTCATCTTTTGGCAATTGCTAATAATGCCACTATTAACACAGTGTGACAAAATCTGTTCAAGTCCCTGCTTTCAATTCTTTTGGGTATATACCTACAAGTGGGATTACCAAGTCACATCATTTTATACTTAGTTTTCCAAGGAACTGCCAAACTGTTTTCCACAGACTGCACCATTTTACTTTCCCATCAGCAATGAATGAGTGTTCCTATTTTTCTGCATCCTCTCCAATTCTTGTTATTTTCCATTTTTTAAAATAAAAGCCATTCTAGTGAGGGTGACATGGTATCTCATTATGGTTTTGATTTGCATTACTCTAATGGCTAGTAATATTGAGCATCTTTTCATGTGCTTTTTTGCTCATTTGTATATCTTCTTTGGAGAAATGCCTATTCAAGTGTTTTGCCCATTTTTTAATTGGGTTGTTTGTGATTTTGTTGTAGAGTTGAGGATTTCTTTTTATATATTGAATATTGATATGTGGTTTCCAAATGTTTCCCCCCCATTCTGTTAGGTTGTCTTTTTACTTTCATGATGAAGTATCAATTTTGGTAAAGTCCCATTTATTGGTTTTTTTTCCTTGTGTTACTCATGTTTTGCTGTAAAGTCTAAGAAACTATTGCCTAACACAAGGTTCTAAGGATGCTTCCCCGTGTTTTCTTCTAGGACTTTTATAAAACTTCTAGGACTTTTATAATTTTGGTTCTTATATTTAGGCATTTGACCCATTTTAAGTTGATTTTTGTGTATGGTGTGACATAGAGGTCCACCTTCATTCTTTTGCAAACGGATATCCAGATATCCCAGCCCCATTTGTTAGAGAGACTATTGATTTCCAATTAAGCGGCCTTAACACCCTGATTGAAAATCTATTGGCCATAGATGCGAGGGTTGATTTCTGAGCTCTGAATTTTATTCTATTGGTCTCTATATCTGTCCTTGGCCAGTACCATGCTCTTTTGATTACTGTACTTTACACCAAGTTTTAAAATTGGGAAATGTGAGTCCTCCAACTTTGTTCTTATTTCTCAAGATTGTTTTTGCTATTCTGGGCCCTTAGTCCTGCCATATAAGTTTGATGGCTGGCTTTCCTATTCCCGCAAAGAAGGGTGCTGGAATTTTGAATGGAAATTAGTTGAATCTGTAAATCACTTTGGGGAGAATTCATATCTTAACACTCTTTCATCTTCCAATCCATGAGCATGTCACAGGTTTATTAAATTGCCTTTGTTAAGTAGAATAAAGTTACATGACATCAAAAAAGTCCAGATAAATCAATATTCTTAGAATTACAATATTATGTCTTCCTCAGATATAATTGCTAGCACACATAAATGCAATTGTGAATTAGTATTTTATGTTAAAGCATGCAAATATCTGATGAAGCATTTCTTATTTTTAACATAAAAATTGTCAAGTAGTCTTAATTTATGAAAATTCTATATCAGTACCATTTTACTCGTTTTAGAGTATTTACCTATCAAACAAATTTGCATATTACATGCTGTTACAGGTAATATAGGAAATCCAGAAAAAGTCTAAAGAAGAAAACATAAGTTCCTGGTAATCCTACTCCCAAGAAATACTTCCTACTAATCTTGTGTTTCTGTGTTTGTACATATATTCATACAATTAGAATATATAGTTTAATATTTTTTTCACACAACATATTGGGTGCTTTTCCTCTTTTACTGAATATGCTCCAAAACATGATTTAATGATTATATTAAGTCAAATGGTTTACTTCTCCCATCCTCCACCTTAGAAAAATTGTCAGTATTATATTATTTCAGTATTCTAAATAAAACATAAATGACGTTTCTGTCTTATACATCAATTCAGCCCATTATTCAGATGATCTGCCCTGAGAGTAGCTGGCTTTTGGTGATGGCCAGCCTGGCTTCAGACCTCATCCCAAGCACTGTCCGTTTCACATCAAGCCCACTTCACAGATGAGAAAACGTGGGTGTAGAGGCTGAGCAGGGCATTGCAGAGCCTGGTGTGTGTTTGTTGTCATTTATCTCCCATCAATTTTTGCTTTGGACATACTTTTCTCCCTCTACCCAAACGCTACCTTACTCTGAGAAAAGTAAAATAGCACCTCTGTTTTCTTCATTTTTATTATTTGTCTTAATTATCACACTTAACTCCTTGAGTATAGCAGGAATTTATTTTAGTGTATGGTATGAAGTAAGGAGCTAACTTTTTTGACAAAACCTTAACTACAATTCAGTACCATATGTGTGTATGTGTGAGTGTGTATTCACACTATTTTCCACTATTTTCATTACTAATATCTTGACCTCTGCCTGGCTGTGGCCATTCCTAATACTTTTCTTTTGAAAAAAAGGTCTTAGCTACATTTGTCCATTATGCTCTAGATTAATCTCACTGGCATTTTGTCATCTCCCTGAATCGTGGGTCTGGCACGGCACAGCATACGTGAGTGTCCATCTTAGACACACAGCTTGGTTTTCCTGTTCTAGAGCTCAGCATGTCTCCATCGAGTCAAGTCCTGATAAAGAGACCAAGGGTTTTCTCCAGGACCCCCATATATGTCTCATTAAAGGGATACTAGTTTCCTGCAGTTGCTGTAACAAACTACCACAAACTGGGTAGTTTAAAGCAGAAATTTGTTCTCTCACAGTTCTGGAGCCCAGAAGGCTGAAAACAGGGCGCCAGCAGGGCTGGTCCCCTCTGGAGACTGTGAGGGAGAATACCCCGTGCCAGGCTTCCCGTGGCTGCTGGCAACTCCTGCTTGCAGACACGCCACTGCAATCTCCACCTCTGCCTCCACAAGTCCTTCTCCCCATGCACCTGCGTCTCTCTCGTCTTATAAGGACTTGTCATTGGATTTAGCGCCCATCCGAATCTGGGATGGTCTCACTGGAGATCCTGAACTTCATTACCTCTGCAAAGACCCTGTTTCCAGATGAGGTCACATTCACAGGCTCCAGGCAGCCCTACCTACGGGGAGCTCACCATTCAGCCCACTAGAATAGGCGGTTTGTCCTTTCCATTGTCCTTGTGCAGAAGGACAATTGTTCATTGCACAATTAGAAATACATGGTGTTTTTAATTGGCCAAGACTAACTGCAAGGAAGTTATTCATATTCATACTTTATTTTGCCAAAATAATATTTTTTTACTTCTTCTAAATATTTTTAAGTAAATTCCTTGGGGTTTATATCAAGGAAAAAATTATATCAGCTGCAAGTAGTTATAGCTTTGGATTTTCCTCTCCAATACTTGTATCTCTCCTTTCTATATTTAGCCTGGCTGCACTGCTGGAGTTTCCAGATCAATGAAAACAACAGCAAATAAACCCATCCTTTCCTGCCCTTAGTGGGGGAGGGGGGGCTCTAGAATGTCACTGCTGAAGTGTGACTTGATTGTTTATGATAAATGTGATTTTAGCATGAAAAGGAAGTATCCTTCTAGGACTTCTTTATCGAGACATTGGAGTTTGGTTTTATCAAGGACCTTTTCAGAACACATTCGCTTTCTTTGACAAAGTTTTTTGTTTGAACCATTGAGATAATATATTATTTATAAAGGTTTTCTAATATAAACACAATATTGCATCTCTGATTAAAAAGTTTTAAGTGTGATAAATTATTCTTTGAACATACCATTGTGGGGTTTTTTGTTATTGTTAGTTAATAGATTTAGGATTTGACGTCCAAACTCTTTGTTTACTACAATTTTTAAAATTTTTGTTTCATCATCGCATACGTCTCCTTTAAGGCAATAGTTAGCTTTCCATCCTTTCCTGTATTTGGTGACAGATCATATGATATGAATTATCAGTTAACTGAAATTTTGAAAGAAATTTTCCTGGGTAATCCCTGGGACCCAGTGTAATTTTAGAAGGATTGTACAATAAGATTTTTAAAATCAATTTCATCAATAGTTGTTTTTTTAAGTTCTCTAAATTTTTAGTGTATTTTGAAAATAGAAAAGCTTTTCCTAAAAGCCTCCATCCACACTTTTACATTCTAATGGTATGTATACCTCTGGACACTGTTCGTACTTTTTAAAAAAAAAGCAAAACCGCCTGCTCAAGCTCTGTTTTCACAACTTCTTCCTCATTTCTAATTTTATCTGCTCTCTTTTCCCTATAATGAAAGGTTTTTTTTTAAGCAAATAAAAATAATCCTCGACTTATTTAGCTATTCTAACTCTTTAATGTTATTAATTTCTGCCTTTATCTTTAGTAATCTATTCCTCTCAAATTCTTAGATTTATATTTGGAGCTAATTTTTTCTCACTAACTTCTTTATTCAATGCATACATGAAGGAGTAAATCAAATATATAATAATAAACTAATTATAATATTTAAAATACATAAATGTAACAAGTTAAAACAAATATGGCATAACCAATGCACTGCAAAGAATGAAATTTAAATCTTTATTTTGAAAATCACACTTTAGTAAACTTTCATGTTGATCTTCTTTGGATGCTTCATACTCTGAGAATGTTACGGTGCTTTTATTTTAACATTTAAAATTTTTAAAAATCAGTGAATCATGAAAGGAAGGCATAATTTCTGATTATAAGATAAAGTGTTTGGAATATCTAATAATAATAGCTGTCACCATTGTTATGTCTCAATAATACATCTCTTAAATTCTAAGGATGAACATAGTGCTTCATATGTATTTCCTTATTTTATTTAATTTTGCCCATCAGCCCTATAAAGTATGTATCTTTATGCTCATCTTAATATGGAGGAAACAGCATCAGGTGTTTAGCCGCTAGTCTAAGATCTCTCTGCCAGAGAGAAGAAAGTTCAAAACTCAGTCTAATTACAATGCTTTGTCTACGACATCTTTTGACAGACCACTGAATCATATAAATTAAAGCCCCAAAGATGTTTGGTTTTTGTCTACCTTGTTTCTACATAGCCCAGAGGTCCTTGTGGCCTTTTGTTTTCATATCCCACCAGTTCATTGAAAGCACGGTCCTTGGGTTTTGAACACATTTTGTTCTTTGGCACAGAAAGGCCATGGCTGTGGAAGCAGCTGCCGGCTATGCCCTTGGCACCTCCTGGCACTGGCCAAGGGCAGCTTTCTGCACGTCTGCAGCCCACCACGTGCACCGAGAGTGGCCCGGCCACAGGGGAGGTTGAAGGCCAGGGAAGTGTGAGGTGTGGAAGGTGACTGTCTCCATAGGGGCTGAGGTTGCTGAGAACAGCAGGCATAATGGACACAGCAGAGGCTGGGCCAGAGGAGGCGCTGCAGCCAACAGGAGGACCTGGAGGGCACAGGTGAGGGCAGTGAGGCCAGGACAGGTCGGGGAGTTGGAGGCAGAGGAGCTGCAGTGTTAGCGGGAGGAGAAATGGTCCCAAAGGGGCCCTGGGAAGCAAGAGAACAGGGAGCCCTACTTGGGTGAGAGGTCCCAGCCACCACCCAAGAGAGCTCCAAGGATGGGTCACGTGACAGCAAGAGGCAGCAGGTGGCCAGAATATCCAAGAAGAGATGGGGCAAGGCTGGGAGCATGCAAAGGTCCAGAGGAAGGATTTAGGGAAGGGTGAGTGGGACCCGAGGGAGAGCAGGGGACAGACAAGGCAGAGGGGCTTGGACTCCTGGTGGATGCTGAGGTGACCAGGGGTGCAAAGGGGAATAGGATTGGCCTGGCACGGTCCTGTTTCAGGATGAGAGATGGGCTGGGTGAGCTATGGCAAGGGGTTTGGGGGTCTCCCCAGGAGCTCGGACTGGTCCATTTCCCCACATTAGTGCTGAGCCCTGTGAAAGGGGAACCCAGGAGCTGGGTCCTGCTTCTGCTGCATCCCAGAGGAGCAAAAGTTTCTCCTGTCCCAGTTTTCAACCAGACCCTCTCCCAGGCTGCCTGCTCACCCCTAGTTCGATTCTCCCCAAGATGCGGGGTTTCCATGTGAATCCTCAGGATTTCGCTCCTCCTGTCCCTATATCACTTCCCAAGGAACAGGGCCAGACTCTAAGCACACCAAGGTGAGCCAGGCACATCGGGCAATGCCACCCTCCGAAATCTCATGGCACGAGAGTGAGACACTTGCTTTTTGGTGGCTATTGGGGAAATTTTTACTTATTGGTGGATGGTTGCCTGTTTCACTAATTCTGAAAATCCTTTCAATGTGTATTAGAGGAAAGAGACTGAGGGATGGGATTTGACTCTGCTCTTTGACCTGGAACTCCTTTGCCATTTCTCTCAGTATCATTTATTAAAGTGTGAGTTTTATGTTGGATTTTGATTCAACTTGTAGATAGAGCTTAAAAGTTGCATTTCTCTCCGAATTCCTGAAACACTCGGTTTCCAAGATCCCCTGGGTTACTTGGCCATCCTGACAGTTTATTCTCTTGACTGTAACTTCTGGTTCTCACAATTGGAGCATCTTCAGGCATGAACCACGTTTCTCTCCCAACAGCCAGCATTAGTGAAATTTCCTGCGAGGACCACAGGGTGACCCTGCCATAGACTTGCGGGTCCCCCCAGTCGTTGGCCTCCTCCTCTATCCCTGGGATGGCCTTCCCCACTCTCTGCTCAATTTCTGATCAGGAGAGCTAGTCCCAATGGGACAAAGCTGGTACTGGCCATTTCTTTATTTTTTGCAGTTACTAGTTTGCTTTTCCTGCAACCCCCATGTCGCCAACCTCAAGCAGTTGCTGTGGGGAGTGAGCGTGTCGGCACTTGGCACTCACCTTTGGAATGCGAACTTCACACAGATTGCAGAAGCCACGTGTGCCCCTCCAGGGCCAGGCACTCCTAAGTGGTGATGGAGAGGAGCTCACCGGTGGGAGCCCAGGCAACGGGACATGAGAAGTGACTGGCCTGGAGCATCCACAACACTCATTTTATCCCCTTTCCAGGATATTGGTGCGTGTGTGTGTTTATTGTGATAACCTACACACAACATGGAATTTCTCATTTTATCCCCTTTCCAGGATATTGGTGCTAATTACACTCACGGTGTTGTGCTCCGTTCACCACCATCAATTACCAAAACGTCGCCATCATCTCAAACAGAAACTCTGCACCCATTGGCATGAACTCCCCATTCTCCACTCCCACCCCTTTCCCTGGAAATCTGTGCTCTAATTTCCGACTCTGTGAATTTGCTTATTCTACGTATTTCCTATAGGTGGGATCACAATATCTGTCCTTTAGTATCTGGCTTATTTCACTCAACTTGATGTCTTCAAGGCGCATCCATGTTCTCACACGTATGAGGGCTTCATTCCTCTCCATGGCGGAGTAGAACTCCACCGTATGCGCACGCCACGTCCTCTTCATCCGTTCGCTGGTTGGTGAACACTTGGGCTGCTTCCACCTTTGGGCAATCGTGAATGATGTTGCTGTGAGCATCTGTGCTTCCAATTCTTTTGCCATAGGCATAGTAGGGGGATTGCTGTGTCACACTTAACTTTCTGAAGACCCACCAAGCTCTTCACACTGACTGCACATTCTACCTTCTCACCAAAGATGAACGAGGGTCCCTATTTCTCCATTTCTTCCCCAACACTTGTTATTTTCCATTTTTTAAGAGTTCCGTTTTAGTGAGGGTGAAATTGTATCTCATTATGATTTTGATCTGCATTTCCCTAATGGCTAATGACACCGAGCACCTTTTCATGTGCACATTGGCCATTTGTTTATCTTCTTGGAGAAATGCCAATTCAAGTCCTTTGCTCATTTTTCATTTGAGTTGTTGCCTTTTTGTTGTTGAGTTGTAGAGTCCTTTTTTCCTTCGTAATATAGTTCACATAACTGGTAGAGCTAGAAAATAGGAAAGATGCCTGCACTGGATGTCTCTGTATTACTAAGTGAAGCCCCCAAGCCCAGCCTCCGGCCTCAGTCTTCAAAAACCCAGGTGGACTTAGGTGCCCAGGAAGAGGTACTGAAGGGGAGAAGCCCACCTTTCCACATTACTCTCTTCAGCTCTCTTTTTAATAAATGCCCAGACTGGAATCATGGCTTGCAATTTAACCATGGATTAAAGTAAGGACAATAATGGTTCCCAGTGGCTTTTCCGTCCTTTTTCTCTGGGTTTTGTGTGCAATATTAGCCAGTGGTAGCCAACCCCTCCTGCTTGTCACCTCTGCCCCCTTGGCCCCGTGACCTAAGCATGGCTCTCTCTTGCTCCACTGATGACATCCTTGTCTTGTTGACCCTCTGCCTGTATCCTATGGGAAAGCATCAGAGCTCAGTCCACTCTCCTCGCTCCACCTGCCCTTTCATTCCATCCACCTGACACCTCCCAGCTCCACACCCAGCTCTAAGTCTGGCCTCAGCCTCGAGCCAGCATCTCCACTTGCCAAGGAGCTCTCTCTCCTCGTTGTGCTTGGAAAGGCCTGGCCGTCAGTCTGGGCCCAGGGAACCTGTCCAGCCTCACCTCCTACCCCACTGTTGTACAGCACCAGCCCTGAGCGTCCCACTTGCCCACAGCCCCTGCAGCAGGAGCAGTGAATCAGGGATGTCATGAAGAATCAGATGTATCCGCCATGCTTCCCACCCACCCCCAGCACCCCTGGGACCCCTCCTGCCACACTTGCACTGTGCAATGCACAATCCCCAAATGATTTTGCTGCCTGCCATGCCCAGGTGCAGAAAAAAGGTTTACCAGGGTCAAGTAGAAGGTAGAAAGAGTTGACCACTGAGTTTAGTTTACCAGGTAAGGACTAACAGTTGCATTATTTCTGAAAGTTCTTGCCCTGCTTTTTTTTTTTTTTTTTTTTTTACCGGGTGGTCCCAGGGATCGAACCCAGGTCCCTCCATATGGGAGACGGACACCCAACCATTTGAGCCACATCCATCCCCCTTTGCCCTGCTTTTTAATATCAACTGTTGCTGACTTTAGAGGGAGGCGGTTCCCTCTGCTCACGACACGGCCTTAGTTAACACTTGCAGAAAGCTTGCCGGGGCACTACTGTCCCCAGTTGGCAGACGGGCAGACTGGGGCTTAGGCTGCCTGTCCCACAGCATAAATCTCCACGTGGGGTAACCCGGAAGGAGATGGTGGCCCCAGCAGAGGGAGCACCACAAGCCACTCTGCCCCACACTTTTTCTTGAGTAAATTATGTCTAGTTTCCCTTCAGGGGGTCAGTGGGCACTGGGCAAGCCCATGCACGGTTGTATGTGTGGTTTACGACACAAGGATGCCTGGCAACGGGGGCAAGTGGAGACTGCTTGCCACACCCCAGGCACGGCGACACTGGCCTGCGCGTCACCCTTCCCTGCTCCCACAAAGGTGCCGTCGTGGTCAGAGGTGACCTCCGTTCTGCTTGGTGTTACATAAAGTCAATCTTACTGTGTTTTACCAGCTCCAGCTGCAAAATTCCCTGGGTGGCGGTTCACGACCAGTAACTGAGAACAATGTCCCTTTGTTTCTAGAATATGGTGTATATTACTCTGCCTTTCTACAATCCATTCTCCACACAGCAGCCAGAACCATCTTGTTAAAAAGTGAGTCAGACCAGGTAATTCCCCAGCTTTAAAACACTTTTCTAATGGCGTCTTACTGCATTTGGCATAAGTCCCAGATTCCTTATGTGGCTGGCCAGTTTGCAGATTGACCATGCCCACCGTACTCTCCACCAGCATCACACCCTCCAGCCCAGCCCCAGCCCCCAAGTCCCACGCCCAGCCCCTCCACAGCCTGCCAGTCACTGCACTCGACGCCCACTGTCTTCTTGCTCTCCTCCTGGGCCTTGGCTCTGGCCCTGTTCGTCCACTGAAGAAGATGACGCAAGCCAGGACAGGAGGAAGCACAGTCTCCAAGGGCGCCAAGAGCCCATGACGCATAATATGGGTTGAATTATGCACTCCTCCCCCCACCCCCCGCAAAAAAAGATAGGTTCAAGGCCTGACCTCCAGGTCCAGGAACCACAAAGGAGACCCAGTTTGGAAATAAGGCCTTTGAAGGTGCAATTAGTTAAAATGGGGACAAGCTGGAGTAGAGCAGGGCCCAATCCCCACTGATTTGCATCCTTGTAAGGAGAGGAGAATCGAACACAAATATCAAAAGGCCACATGACGCCCGGGGAGGCAGAGGCTGCGTTTTCAAGCCTGGAGCAGCAAGAAGGCTGACCCCGCCAGAGGCCAGGCAAGGCCAGGAGGCTTCCCTCTGCAGCTTTCTGCCAACATCCTGATTTCACACTCCAGCCTCCAGAACTCCAAGGCGGCCAGCTCTGTTCTAAGCCAGCCAGTGTGCTGGAGCAAGGCCACATGGCACAGTGGACTTCAAGGCACTGCCTCGGACTTGCTGGAGCCCTTCGTGGCTTATGGCGAGCTCTGAGCTCTGGAGACAAGGGTTGCTAGACATCTATGGAAGGAGAGGCATGATTATAAACGATATTTACTTTACAAAATTACCAAAGCCAGCCCACTCTTACTCAACTTTTGGTGACATAGCAAATTTTTGCTATGTCCTTCAGCTGTTCCCTTAACTTCGACCCTAAAACCCAATTTTAAACTAGGAATCAATGTTGACTCTGTAAGGCATTACCATCAGGGCAGAGTGTAGTGGATTTTACTAAATGACCTACATAAAAAGTGATGTGGACAAAAAATGTTAAAAAGGAAAACTGCAACCGCATCTGCTCACATCAGTAGATGATGCTCGCGCTCATCCTGCCACTTGGCTGCCAGCGGCCCTTCTCTGAGACCAGACCGCGTTGATGGAGAGCTCTCGCTAGGAGGAAAGGAGAGGCCCCAGGGTGGGTGGCGTTCCCTGGAGCCCATGAGCTCAGCGCGGCAGCCACACGCAGCAAGCAGCTTTGTGCTCTTTCCTAGTGTGAATTTATGGCCCATTCCTTGAGTTTCTAATTTCTTTAAGATTGAATGTCTGCTAGATTGAGAGCCTCGTGCAGTTTAATAGGATCACAATAGCAGGCAATTGCGTGCTTATACACGTATTTATGTAAGGAGATTATCAACAGCATGTCTGTCCAAATCGTGACTTTGAAAAACAAAGTTTCTACCCTTAAAACTATTTTGCAATTCCATCAATAAATTTTGTGCTTCTTTTATTTTCTGCAGGCCTTTCTTATGCTGAACTTCAGATATCACAGGTATTTTAATAAAATTGATTTCGAACCCCCTGCATTTCATTATGTGAAAATGGGTCTCTGGATGCATACCCTAATTAAGGAAACGACCCTATTAAGTGGATGTCCTTTGAGCAGAGCTGGCTGCATTGCCTATGGCTGATCCCACATATAAATAACCAAAATACGTTTTTCTGTACAAAAGTTAATAGTTCAAAGTCATTGAGATGCCAATTATGCACCTGTTTTGTCTTATTTCTAGTAATTTTATATAGCATTAGATTTGCTATTCTTAGTTTACAACCTATTAAACCTGATAAAAATGAAATACGAGCTTCCTGGGTCATAACCGAATATAAGCCACTCTCAGACAAATGAAGTGCTCAGAATAGAAATATTTACTGCACTTTAGTGAGAGATTTCCATAGAATTGCTCAAGCTGCAATTTCTCTTCTTAAAAATGAAGCCAGCACCCACCTGAGCAAGCCTTGTGCTCTTTGTGAGACAATCGTTCCTGACAACAGGTAATGAACAGAGTTTTCACCCCAACTCAGAGAAGTTGCAACACCCAGAAACAATTTAGTTCCCTGGAAGAGATGTATTTAATCAATGGAATCTGAAAGGCAGAAAATAACCGTGTTTGCCGAAGCTCTGGATCCCCCGTACCTGCGCTCCCAGGAGGCATCTGACCCTGCTCTCTGCCCCATTTGCTCATTGGCTCTCTGGGGAAAGAGGGGCCTTTCCCTCACAGAAAAGCTGCCAGGGGGCCGCTTCTGTGTGGAGTTATCTAAGAGCTGGGCTGGGGCTGGGGCGGGGGTGGTCCCACACCACTGGGGGCGGCTGCTGAAGCCCGAGCAAGAAGCCTTCTCCACGCCCCCACACCCTGTTCTGACCCTACTACACAGAGACGCACCCTCCTAATGAGGACTGTCAGTGGAAGCTTCTGGAGCAGAAGGGGCAAGTGGTGCTGGCTCTGGGTGGCTGCGTAAGCCCACATGCCAAGGTGGGCAGGGGCGAATGTCTGCACGCTGGGAGGCCTGAGCTGGGCTCAGTGAAGCGGGTGTGCCACGAGGCTGGAGAAGCTATGGGCTGGCGGGTGGCCGGGGCCGCAGAGAGACTTGAAAGGTAAAGATGCAACTACCCTGTAGGATGCCTCTGAGACCCAGGACCCCAGAGTTCCCATGTCACACGCCTCCCAGCAAAGATTAGCTCACAGTCGAAACTAGCGACCGCAGGAAAACAGAACTCTCATAAGGGAGAGTCAAGTGAACAACCAACCAAAATTAGAAATGACAAAACGAAATTGTTACAATAACAATTTTTAAACGTTCAGAGACAAAGAGAGACAAGAACTTGCCAAATGGGGGAAAAAATTTGTAAAAAGCCAAGTTTGAAAAAAGAATCAACTGAAAATTCTAGATGTGAAAAATAGTCATTGAATGAATAAATTCACTGGATGAGTTAAACCATAAAGTAGAGAGAGCTGAAGATAGAAGTCATGATTTTGGAAGATATACCTGAGGACATGACAATGAATGCAATAGAGATAGAGGAAGGGATGGAGAATATGAAGGAAGTTAATAGGCGTGCAGGCCAGGACAAGACAGGCCAACCTCTGTCCAACAGAAAGTCCTAAAAGGAAGAAAGAGAGGATACAGGAAAGCAACGCTCATCATGTGTGCCTTGTGTAGGCCCAGCACGACGATGGCATTCTTCATACATGAAGTTACTTATAATTAAAGGAACAAAGTGATATCTCTCAGGAGATAGGCAACACGTGTTAACTGCTTGGTTATCACCACTTCCCCTGAAACCAAGTCCACTGTGGTCTATCTTCCCGCAGCTCAGTGTTAGAGCATCAAGGCAAGCTGCAGGGTCCACAGCACAAGGGAAGGATGGTGAGGAGAGACCACTGACTGGGCTGCCAGGAGCATGACTTCCTTATTGAGCCAGCCCCCTTCCACCACTGCATTGGAGGCACAATGCAGCCACATCCTCCAGTAGATCCCACTCAAGGGTGGTGCAAACCTTGGCCACCAACAGCCAGGTCCCACCTGAAGAGCTGACACACACACACATCCAAACCTCCCTCCAAGTTTGTGCTTTACCTGCATAGCACCTTCCTCCATGATCTGGCTTTTCAATGTCTGTCTCTCTGAAATCACTCTAAGCTGCAAGAGGGAAGAGACCAAGTGTTATGCAGGGCTCTCTGGGGAAACAGAACCTATAGGAGTTTATAAATATATAAATATTATGAGATTTATTATAGGAATTGCCTCCTGCAACTCGGCAAATGCACAAGCCCCAATTCCACACAGTAGACCACATGCTGCAAACTCCAATGAAGGTTTTTGATGAATTCCCCAGGAGAAGCTGGATGGATGAAGTAGAGATGGAAAATCTCCTTCCTGACTGCTAAAATCATCACTTCTCCTTTTAAGGCCTTCAACTGATTAGATGAGCCTTCTCTCATTGCTGAAGGTAGGCTCCTCAATTGATTGTAGATATAATCAATCAGATGCAATCAATTAACTGATGATTTTAAATCATTAAATATCCTTGCAGTAACAATTAGGTCAATGCTAGCTTGAACAGACAACTGGATACCATCACCCAGCCAGGTTGACCCATGAACTTAGCCATCACATCAACTCTATTTTGTCCAGTACTGTGCCAACAGCGTGCTGGGTCCCTAGTGGGTGGCAGTGAGGATGGATGGATGGATGGATGGAAGGATGGATGGATGGATGGATGGATGGATGGATGGACGGACGGATGGAAGAGTGGATGGATGGATATAGATGGAAGGGAGGGAAGGAGAGAGTATAGCAGGATGGCAAATGCCTGAGGCAGTGGTTCAGGAGGACTGCACCAGGGAATCAAACCCTCATGTTGTTTGCAGTCAGTAGGAGACAGAAGCAGGCAGGTCAGTGCAGCCCAGAGGGACAGGGTCTCTGACAGCAGGCAGGGAGGGAATGCTAGGATCAGTCCCTCTGTGCTGACCCCAGCACAGGGAGGCTCCCAGGAGCAAACCTTTCTCCAGAAGTAGTAACCGCTAAGCAAAGACTTGAAGAACAAATAAATTGAGCCAGGTGGAGCCAGGAACAGAGACTCCCGGTAGAGGCAAGAGCAGGTACAAAGGGAAAAGGGAAAAATTCTGTTGTTGGGTCACCTCTGTGCAAGGGTCTGAGAAGTCATGGGAGGTCTGGAGAGTCACAGGGGATCAGGGAGTAGCAGGGTTGGAGAGTGGAGGGTCGGGGAGTGGAGGGTCGGGAGTGAAGGATTGAGCCCTCGCTGGCCCATCCAGGGCCTCCTCAGAGCATTGCTCCAAGGCCGGCAGGGTCCTTTGGCACAAGGGCCCTGCCTCTCCCCACACACCCACACCTTACCAGTTGTCTACATAACACACAGCCAGCACCATGTAGGTTCAGAAGGCCCAGCACTCACCCAGACCCCTAGTGGCCCCTGGAACTGTGGGCAAATATGCATCATCGGCAGAGAAGAGTTCACATGAGCCCCCATGGAGTTGGGTAGCCACCCCATCCCATGGCCATCCCAAGCCATGGCCACCCCAGCTCTTGGCCACCCCAGCTCTTGGCCACCCCAGCCCTTGGCCACCCTAGCCCATGACCACTCCAGCGCTTGGCCACCCCAACCTGTGGCCATCCCAGGCCATGGTCACCCCAGCCCTTGGCCACCTCAGCCCGAGGCCACCCCAGACCTTGACCACCCAGCCTGTGGCCGACCCTAGCCCACGGCCACCTCAGCCCTTGGCCACCCCAGCCCACAGCCACCCCTTCCCGCGGCCACCCCAGCCCATGACCACCCCAGCAGAGACGAAGTCACACCCAGCTGCAGCTCCATCTGAGTCTGAGCACCCTGGGCTTCCCTGCTCTGTTCCTGGCTTTGCTGTGAACTGATTTTTAGAAGGACCTGCAAGGAAAGGCCACCCACCCTGGGACCCCAGGACCCTGGGGTCTGAGCAGAGGCAGCTCTGTGCCTGGGGTGTCGTCTGGGGTCTTAGCCCCAACTCCAGCCTCCTGGGAGCTGTTGCTTTCTTCCACCCACAGATTTTTGCTCTTGAATCTCTCCTTGAAAAGATGTATTATTTTAGGAGTGTCCTCATGAAGATGTAAGCCCTGCAAGCAGCAATCTCATGAGCATGTCAGCAGTCGCGGGGCTCTCGGAAGACAAGAGCAGCATCTCGAGGGCCAAGGTTGCCGGCGTCCTTGCTCCGAATCCATTACGCGCCCTGATTAGCAATCAGCACCCCGGAAGCAGCTCTGATTAAAAGGACAGGCAAATGGGAAAACCTCTCAGCAGCCTGTGCCTGAGGTCGTCAGATGCTCTCCAGCAAAGGAGGCTGAGAAGCTTTGCACTGAGCAACATGGACAGTGCTTGGGAAGGGGTGGGCTGGGGAAGCTGCCCGTACCCAGAAATCACGGAATCCACAGGGCTCGGGGAAGCACACCCACCAGGCGGCTCACGTGGGGAGGGCCGAGGGGGCAGGTCCAGGGTCCACCCGGGAGCCGTGCCCCCATCCACGCAGCAGCACCTCCCGGGCACCAGCTCTGTGCCCCTCTGCAGCTGCACCACTGGCCAGACTCTTGACCTCGCTGCCCCAAGGCAATGACCGCCACTGCTGCCACCAAAATCCCGGAGCCTCGGCCGCTGCCTCCTCCTGTCGCCTGCTTCTCACTGTGGGAGCCTCTGGCAGTGGAGCCTGGTTCTCTCCCCAGCACGTGGGAACTGCCCAAAGCCCAGGGGGCCACTGAGAGGCCTGCGGCAGGGGCTGGCTTGTGTCCCGAGTGCACCCTCCCCCACCATCAAACCCCCCAGGGACACAGCTGCCCCTGCCAGGGGCAGGAGGAAGGGATCGTCCAGGAGACGCAGCAGGGCTCCCTTCCCTAGGACCTGATTAGGGGACCAGAAATCGCACCCCTTGTGGGGATGGGGACAAAACAGCTTCTCAACAGATCTATAGAATTGCTTTAAAATAACCAGTTTATGCTATCCAACGACCAGAAGGATCAATTCAGGGGAAAAAAGAAAAAGGAAAAAAAGGACAATTGGTCAAATTAGGATACATCCCGCAGGATTTCAATAACTAAACAAATCTGAGGCGCATCCCGTTGCCTTGGCCCGAGTGGAAAAGCAGGAGCGAGGTCTGGGCCGCCGCGGCGCTCGCTGAGCCTGCTTCCCACCTGCGGCTGCGGGAGGCTGGCTCGCGTCTGCGGCCCTTTCGGTTCCCACGTCCTCAGGGTGCTGCTGCCCGGGCGGGCGGGGGCTGGGCTTCCAGCCTTCCAGCCGAAACCCTCAGGAGGCACCGCGGAGGGCGGTGAAGCTGGGGCCAAGCTGCGTGGAGCAGCCGCTAACGGGCCTTCCTCCCACGTACCACGTCCCACGTCCCACGTCCCAGCACTGTGCCAGCACCTCCCCACATCACTTCCTGGGGGTCCCACAGGCCTTAGGGGGGCGTCCCTAGGTTGGCAGGGGTCCCTGGGTCCCACAGCTGGCGGGCGACCGAGCCAGGGCGCCTCGATGAGATGCTCGCCACGTGGGAGCCCCCAGTGAGTCATGTTTCGGTTCAGGCGACATAATGGTAAGAGACCCCCGTAATTCAGAGACTTTCAGAAAGTCGGGGGATGGGGTCTTGGAGACCCACTGCAGGGGGCAGGGTGGAGGGCTGTTGCCAAATGGCCCCACAGGGGTGTGGTTCAGCCCAAAGCACATTCGCCTTCCTCAAAATCTGCGTGATATTTGTATTTTGCACATCAAGAAAGCGTGATTAGAGAGGTGGGGTCAGGCTTGACACCCAGAGCTCCAGAATCCTCCACAGCTTCCTCCCTGACAAGCTGCTCCTCAAAACCGCTCTACAGTGGCGCTAAGAGGGAGGAGGCGGGTCGCTTGCCCTCTTGCTTTCTCCGTGGAGAGGGCACTCGAATTTCTCCCATTGCACAGATGAGGACTTTGAGTCTTGCCAGGGTCACGGAGGCCCAAGGCCACGAGGCAGCGAGCAGATTTAATCCCCGACCCCCATCTGGGCCCCAGCCCCGTGCGCCGCGGCCTCAGCCCTTGGAGGCTGCAGTCACCCTCCACCCCTCCTGCACCTGGGCGCCCCGTGGAGGCTGAGCCCCGAGTGTGCCGGGGCCGGGGGAGCAGGTGCAGTCCAGAGCAAGGCCAAGGAACCAGGTGTGAAAATGTGAAAACCCAGCGCCTTGGATGCGGTGTGGCGCTCGCCACGGAAATGTTTTCGAAAGGCCAGGTGTCAATTCTGTGCAGGCTTTTTTCATTTTCAAGTTATGAAAACATTACGTTTCTCTTAAGGAGTCAAACAGTTGGTGTTTATCGTCTATCACTTATCACAAATGTGGTTTGAAAAACAAACTGATTTCCAGCTGTTCAGTGATTAAAATGTTTGACGATTGATGTCTCTGTGTTTGATTTGTGGTCCAGGAGGCGAGAAGTCCGGTAATGGCGCCCCCGGCTGCAGTGGCCCGGGCATCCTCATGTCCTCGGAAACTCCGCGTCCTTCCTGAGAGACGCCTGCTGGGGCAATGTAAGGTGGATGGAAAACAGCCCTTTAATTGAGTTAAGTTGTAACTCTTCTGCAGCCAATTAAACTGTAGTACCGAATTAAGAAGCAAACATTTCTGGAATGAATTGTGTTCTGTTCCAAAATGGTTTTTTATGGCGCTCCCGAGGCATGATTTGCATATGATGAGCAATCAGAAATTGCAGTTTGGAAGGGAAATATTTTGGACAGACCTTGAGCACATGTGGGAAACCTTTGCTGCTTTGACCTTTCACCACTTTTTATTGGTTTTGAATCATGAAGCAAAAGAAAAGCCAGTGGTGGGGAAGAGAAGAGCCGGGATGCTAAGCCGTTCAGGCCAGCCCGCCGCCCGGGGAGGAGACGGCCCCTGAAAATGCATGTGGTCGTCACCTTGGAAGCGGGTTCGAGCTGCTGTTTGAAGGCAGTGTCAGATTAGCCCCTGTGCTGCTCGTTTATGAAGCAATCAGTTCACCGAATTACTAAAATCCACCTTTCTAAATGCACGATTCCTCAAAGTGGACCCACAAGAGGCTCCTTTCGCCAGTCTCCCGGGGCCTGGGGGTGGTCTCCGGGAGCTGAGCGTCCACCGGGGGACCCGTGCCCCAGTGCAGTGTGCTGATCACTGGCCAGGGAGAGCAGGCCGGGGAAGGAGCCAGGTGGTGGCCAAAGGGGCGAGGCGGGGATGCCGGCAGCCTCAGAGACCAGGGCCTGTCCCAGGCTTGGACACACCCCCGGGGCCCGAATCAGCAGGGTCACCGGTCACCGAGAAGTGCGCCGTTCCTGGGTTTTCCTGCTGAGGACGCGCGTCCAGTGGGTAGAGCCCAGGAACACCCCTGGTCCCACGGAGGGCGCGGGCGGGAGGCGGCCGTGGGCACAGAAGCCCCAGGGTGCTGCCCTGCCCTCAGGGCTGCACAGCCGCAGGCTCTGGGCGCCCCAAGCTCTGCAGTTGCGACCCCCGGTGCACGGCGCGTCTCAAGCCCCGCCCCCCCCCCCCCCCCCCCGTCCCGCAGCAGGGGCTCTGGAGCGCTGCCAAGGCTTGGGGCAGCCCTCTTGGGGCACTTCCCTGCGCCTCCGCAGCCCACGTGCCGGGTGCCCAGGAGCCGCCTTGCAGCAAAGCCTGGAGCTCCGGGCTGGGCCGCGCTCACCCGGCCAAGGGCGCACACGACCCTCTCCAGTGCTTGGGCGCCGAAGCCCATCTGCACGGTGGGCTCCAGTGTCCCCCCGCGCGCCGGACCCCCTGCTTGTTCACTGCCATCTCCCGAGTCTGAGGAGCAGGCAAATGCCGAGAGGACAGCAAAACAGATCCCCTAAGACGGAACCCAAGGCGGCCGCGCCCCTGAGCGCCGCCGTGTCCCCTCGTCTCAGCTCCGGCTCGCGGGGACGCCTTCCTTGGCACCCACCCCGGAAGCGACCTCATTACCGCGTGGAATCTGATCTCCAGCTGTGTGGCAGCAAAGGAGAAAATGTTCCCCTCGGCCAACGGCCCCCACTATAAAGCCTTTATGCCCAAATCAGTTTAAATTTACTTTTTAATTATGTCCATTGCTTTCTTATGTGAAGATTCTGACTAGAAATATGTATCTCATTTTATTTTATGTTATTCCATTGACCCAAACACAAAAGCATTTTTCTTAAATACTGAATGCTCATGTACCTTTTTAATTAAAGCTTAAAAAGCTCTTAATTAAAACCATAAATCACAGGCAGCAATTTCTATCTAAATTGTCCTGCACAGCCCCATGTTCTCACTGCTTCCTTCACCGTGACCTGCCAGGTAGCCGGGTGCTGAAGGTGACTTTCACCCTTACCTGGAGCCAAAGCAAGCGCAGGTGGGCAGCCCAGCCACTCGCTGGGTCACCAGCACAAGCCAGACCGGGGGGGGGGCGGGGGTGAAGGGAGTTATTCACAGACACACACACCCCCCGCCCCCGGGTCCTACCCAGCACACGAAGCTGAGTGTGCGACCCACCGACCGCTCACCTGTTTGCTCACTTCCAGGATGTATCGTCAGCTTTAGGGGAGGTTTCCTTGTGTGTCAAAAAGAAGTGGCCATGGGGAGCGGCTGTAGCTCGGTGGTTGAGCACCTGCCTTACTTGTACAAGGTCCTGGGTTCAACCCCTGGTACATCCTAAAAAATAAAAAAAATAAAAAGTAAAAGAAGTGACCGTTTATTAATGTTTTGACAATGTAACAAACAGCTCTCAAATTCTCATTTTTACCAGTTTCACTGAGGTGTAATTGACAGTCAATAAACTGTCCATATACAATTTGGTAGGTTTTTTGAATATGCACATGATATCATCACCCAAGCAAGATAATAAATATATTCACCACCACCCCAATTTTTTCCCTTTTCTAATTCCTCCTCCCCTCTCTAGTAAAGCCCTCTCACCCCCAGGCAGCCACGGACCTGATTTCTGATACAAGAGACTACTTTGCATTTCTAGAATTTTATGCAAAAGGAATTATATACTATGTTCTTTTTTGTTGGTGTTTTTTTTTTCTTTTTTGACTCAGAATAACTATGTTGCATTTCCTCCACGTTATTTGCATTATCAACAAAATATTCCTTTTTTATTGCCAAGTAGTATTCCATTGTATGAATATACCACAATTTGTCTTCCCATTCACCTGCAGATGGATTTTTGGTTTTTTTCTAGCCTGGGAATATTACAAATAAGATGGCCATAGACCTTCATGTTCAAATTTTGCGTGGTCACATGCTTTCCATTCTCTTGTGTAAATATATGTAGGAATGAAATGACTGGAGCATATGCTAGGTATGTGTTTAATTTGTAAGAAATTGCCAAAGTGTTTCCAAAGTATTTGTTGTACCATTTTACTTTCCTACCACAGAGTATGAGCATTCCAGTTTCTCTAGGTTCTCACCAACAATTGGTGCTCAGTCTTTAATTTTAGACATTCTAGTTGACGTGTACTGGGATCTCGTTATGGGTTTAATTAGCATTTCTCTAATGATTAATGATGTTGAGCATCATTTTTTGTGTTTATTTGCCACCCATATATCTTCTCTGGTGAAGTGTCCAAATCTTCTGCCCATTTAGAGTGATTTTCTTTTCTTACTATGAAGTTTTGAGTGTCGTTTGTGTATTCAAGATGCAAGTTCTTTATCAGATATGTGACTTGAAAAATCTGTTCTCCCAGTTTGTGGCTTGTCTTTTTGTTGTAGTTACAGTGTCTTTCAATTAGCAATTAGCAGAAGTTCCTACTTGTAAAGAAGTTCAATGTATCTTTTTTTTTTTTTTTTTTTTAATGGATCATGCTTTTAGTGTTGTAGATAAGAAATCTTTACCTAACCCAAGGATACAAAAATTATCTCCTATATTTTCTTCTAAACTTTCATAGTTTTAGGTTTTGAATTTAGAGCTATGATTTATTTTAGTTTAATTTTGTATGTGGCTGATTTTTCTTTGCAGTTCTATCAGATTTTGTGCCACATATTTTGAAGCTCTATTATTAGGTGCATAAATATTTAAGATCATTATGTTCTCTTGATGAATTCCTTCTTTATCATTATGAAATTAACTCTTTTATCCTTGGTAATATTCTTCACTCTGAAATCTACTTTAATTTTAATACAGCCACTCTAATTTTATTTTAATCATTGTTAGCATGGTACATCATTTTCCACCCTTTTACTTTTAACCTAGTAGAGTTTTATATGTAAGTGTGTTTCTTATAGGCAGCATATAGCTGGATCTTGCTTTTTTCCCTTGAATCTGACAATCTCTAACTTTCAATTGGGGCATTAAACCGTTTATATTTATTGTGATGATTGGCAAGGTAGATTTGTATCTATATCTGGCTATTTTCTATTTGTCACATATATTCTTTGTTCCCTTTTTCCTCTTTCTTTTCTTCTTTTAGATTAAGGTTTATTTTTTATGATTTTATTTTACCTTTCTATTGGCTTATCGTCTATAAATCTTTGTTTTGTTAATTTAGTGGTTACTTTATGGTTTATAATATACATATTTAACTTCTCACAATCTATTTCAAATGATAGCATGCCAACTCATATTGAACTTAAGAACCTTACAAAAGCATACTTCCATTTCTCCCTCTCAGCCTTTGTGCTTTTGTTGTCATGCATTTTTCTGCTGCATATGCTATAAATTCCCAATATATTTTTTCTCATTTTTTGTTTAAGACATCAATTATCTTTTTAATTTTTTTTTTTAAAGAAAAAGTGTCTTTTATATTTTACTCAAGCAGTTACCCTTTCCAGGGCTCTTCATTCCATTACATAGATCTATATTTCCATCTGGTATTTTCGTTCTGCCTGAAGAACTTCCTCTACTCCTCTTTGTAGTGCTGCTGTATTGGTGATGAGCTTTCAGATTTTGTATGTCTGACAAGTCTTTAGTTATCCTTTGTTTTTAAGAGAGATTTTCATTGGTGAAAACCTCTAGGTTGAGAGATCTGTGTGTGTTCCATTATTTTAAAGATTTTGCTCCACCATCTTTTAGCTTGCATTGTTTCTAATGAAAAATCTGCTGTTACCTTTAGCTTCATTCCTTTGTACGTGATGTATTTTTTCCTCTGACTGGTGTTAAGATTTTCTATTTATCACACTGGTTTTAAACAATTTATTATGATGTACCTTAGCTTAGTGTTTACATGTTTCTTGTGTTTGTGATTTGTTCTATTTCTTGGATCTGTGAGTTTTCAATAAATTGGAAAATTAACAACCATCATTTCTTTAAATACTTTTCTGCTTCACCCACCTTCCTAAGATTTTAATTACAAGTTTATTATGTTGCTTGAGGTTTCACCACAGCTCACTGGTTCTCTATTCTTTTATTTTCAGTTTTTTTTCTCTCTGAATTTCATTTTGGATATTCTTTATTGCTATGACTTCAACTTTCACTAATCTTTTTTATGCAATGTCTAATCTGCCATCATCACATCCAGTTTATTTTTCACTTCAAACACTGCCATTTCAATCTTTAGAAGTCTGAATGTGTTCTTTATATCTTCCATGTCTCTAATCAATATGCTCAGTCTTTTCTCTTACTTCTTGAAAATGTAGAAAATGGTTATAACTATTTTAATGTATTTGTTACCAATTCTATCATATGTGTCACTTCTGGGTCAATTTTTATTTTTGCTTAAGTTGGAGCTATATTATATTGCTTCTTTGCATGCCTGATAATTTTTATTAGATACCAGATTTTGTCTGTTTACTTTGCTGGGTACTGTATATTTTTTATTCCTATAAATATTCATGAGCTTTGTTTGTGGATCCAGTTAAGTTACTTGGAAATAGTTTGATCCTTTCAATTCTTGTTTCTAAGTTTGTTCAACAGAACCAGGGCAGCATTTCATTTAGGGTTAATTTTTTCCACACTACTGAGGAAAAGCGATCTGAGACCTCTGCCTGATGCCGTGTGACTTAAGAAATGTTCCACTCTCTCTGGTGGAAATAGGAACTACTAACAGTCTTTCCTGAGCTCCAGGGGTTGTGTCCTCTTGTGCTTCTGTGTGATAGTTCCTTCATCTGCATGCATTAATCAGTACTCAGCTGAAGACTCAAGGGAAATCCTCTGTAAATCTCTGAAGTTTCCTTCTCTCAAGTATTCTGCTTTGTGAACTTCAGCTGCCTACATCTCTCCAGATTTCCAGCTCTGTCCCTTCAACTCAGGGAGACTACTGGTCCCCACCTGGGTTTCCCTTCACCTGCACCACATGCTGAAAACTCTTTCCAAGCAGTATGCTGGAGAAGTTGTAGGACTTACTTATTAGTTGCCCATTTCTCAGGGATCACTGTCTTTTGTTACCTGGGGTTGAATGTCTTGAAAACAACCATTTTATGTATTTTAACCATTTTTATAGTTGTTTGAGAGGAAAGATAAATATGGTCCTTGTTACTCCATCTTGGCCAGAATCAGAAATGCCCAAATTCTCTTTTTTAATCACATTTTTTCCCTGGCACATGGCTACATAAGAATGTAAAACATAAAAGTATCGTAATGTTTGTCAGTTGGATCCCTTAGATATATTTATTATTTTCAATGGCTAGATTGTGGAATTCATCCCAAAAATTTACAGGCGAACTTTATTCTCAGAAAAGCAGGAACAATAATTCATTGTAGAACATATGTATTGTTGATGTAGTTTTAGACACAGGTCCTTGTGTAATGGATCAATATATGCCATTGTTCAAAAAGTTAGAGGGGGTCCAAAAGTCCCCACATCTCCAGAAGCATGGCATAGCATTCACATCTCTCTATCTTAAGCATAGAGAGTCAGACAAAAGCTGGGATCTGCTGGTAAACCAGGAAGATACCTGTGGATTCTCCACCTTTTTTTTTAACCTTCCCTGCCATGTTCCTGATTGTGGGGGCCCTGTGTGTAGGCAACCCCTCCTAGCCCTGAGGATTCCACAATGAACAATGTTTCACCTATACACAAAGTGCTTTGCACAGCCAGATTCCAGGGAACAAAGAGGGAGAGTCTTTCCGACAGTCTGGAAATCCTTCACTTTCAGCTCAGCCAACCTTGATACTTAGATTTATGCCTTATGCACAAAATGCTTACAAATTCAACAAATGTATATTACTCTGAAACCAAAACAATTAGAGGATAAAACAGAGAGTGCCACGCACAAGAGTGACACGGGAAAAAGAAATGTCTGTGTTAATATTCCGAGTCACTTTAACTGCAGCGATATCAAGTCACGTCTACCAATGCAGTCTGCAAAGCTGCAGCGGCAAGTCAGGCTTCCCAGATGAAGCCGTCTGCCTCATTTATTCCGCAAGCACACTGAGCACTGGCTCTGAGTGGGCCAAAGGCTTTATAAATATTGACTAAGTTAAGCCTCAAGAAAACCTTAAAAGGCAGGTGTATCATTATCCCCATTTTAATATACGCACACTGAGGCTGTAAGAGGTGAGGAGATCTATGAAAAGTCAGAGCTAGCAAGTGATGGACTAAGGAAGTCTAGCTCTAGAATCCACCATCCTATACTCTTATCCTGCCATTTATTATCTGTATAAACTCGTTAGACTTCTGTGTTCTTATTTTTAAAATAGTGGTAAGATACCCATCTTAGGGTTGTCATTGTGAAGATTAAATGACAAAATGTATGCAGAGTGACTGGCACAAAAAAGCTACTCGATAATTGTGATTTGCTGTTAATATGAACAGACCAATTTTTCCAGGCCTTTCTGGAAGGATAGGGGCATGGACATGACTCAGGCCAAGGCAATGGCTCAAGCAAGAGGGAGAGCGTGCACCGAAGCAGTGAGTTTGTGTTGAGAGAGGCAGGCTGATTGGAGGGACATTCAGAGGAAGAGTTGGAGGCTAATTGGTGAGCGAGATGGAGGACAAGGAGGAATCAGAGGTCACCCCGGAATGGCTAATCCATGTGGCCAGGGGTGAGGGGATGTAATAATTAAGGTGAAGGGGAGAGTAAGAGAAATAAGATCAGTGTAATTTCTCTGAGGACGGTAAGTCTGTTTTCAATAAGATGAATTTGCAGTAGACGTAGGACAGCTAAGTGGGCAACCTGGCAGTCAGTGGAGGTGCCAGGAGCTAGAGCTCCACTTCAAAGTCACCCACTGAGAGAGAGAGAGCTGGGCTTTGAGTGGGTACAGCCCCCCGGGACTCTGGGCAGTGCTCTCAGCCAGGGAGATTTGTCGGACCTTCCGTGCTGCCCTCTCTTTGTGGGTGCATGTTCCCTCACTATTGAGAAGCACAGATGGACAGGTAGAGGGACAACGTTCCAGCAATTTCCTTCGAGTCAAGGGCAGGTGAGGCTAAGGAGCCAACAAAAAAGACCGAGTTACAGGCAGAGGCATGGAGAGTATGAGAAATGCAGCCAGTGGAAGCCAATTAGTGAAAAAGAGTCTCGGGGGGGTGATGACTTCCAAAATTCACCCTCAGGAAGCGTTTGTTGATGGCTTCAAAGATGCAGCTTCAAAGATGTTTACCACGGAGTCCTTTATAACATCCAAAAGCAAAAAAAAAAAAAAAAAAGTAGAAAGAACCTAAGGGTTCAACAGCAGGACAACAGATTCCCAAGCAGGCAGTAAAGATGATGTTGTGGAAGAGGATTTGACCTTGGGGAAAGCTGCTTGCAGTGGACTATCAAGAGGAAAGAGCTGCAGAACCATAAGTACAACATGCAGCATGAGCTCTTTTCCTGACGAGTGTACCTAAGTCCTAGGATGGGCGGCAAGGACAAATCACAGAACAGTAAGAGCAGATAAACAAGGACCCGCCTTACGGCGAGTCTATTCCCTTAGTTTGGCTTTTCTCATTTCTAAGTCTTATACAGTGAATGTGTCTTTCCTTAGTGAGGAAAATGATAAGAAAAAGTATTTTTACATCAATCTTTTAAAATATAATGGTCGGCCAAGTAGATAAGGATGGACATGGAGCCCTTGGCTCCAGCAACTGGCCTTCACTCCACTCGTGGAAGATGGCAGTGGGTCAAGAGGCGGTCACCACAGGCTGGCTTTCATCAGAATCTCTTGAAATTTTGCATTTTATCTGCACCAACACCCCTGTGGTGAGGATCATGTTTCCTAATTCCTGACAAGTGCCTGCTAATAACCCTCTCGATAGCCTTCCCTTCCCAGTGACCAGCCTGGAGAGTGTCCTTCTCAGCTGCCTTCTTGCTGGTTCAGAATCAGCTGGGTAACGGGCGGTCATAGAAGACATTCATCTTCTCCACCCTCCTCTCTCTTTGAATCATGTGAGTGTAGGAATCACAGGCCAGCGGATGCTGGTTGAGTCTCCTTGGCTTGGCTGCTCTCTCCTCTGCACACTCCAGGGAAGTTCAGCTTGTGGGGCCCAGAGAGGCCAAGAGCCTGCTTCTTCAGGCTAGGCGGATCCACAGCTCATCTCCTTAGACTTCTCATGAAACACCTATCAATGGGAAGACCCGGCACTCCACAGAAGCCACATGAGGAGGCCTCCCCCCATGGGGCCCTGCTGCTCCTGACTGCGAGATGCCGAAGAGCATCTGTGAGTGCCAGAGCTGCCAGGTGTGGGTGCTGCCAAGGTGTGCAGTGCCCCCCGAACCTCACCCCCCTTAGACTCATCCCAGCCTCTCTATGCACCACGAGACTCACCCACCCCCATCCAAGGGGTAGTCCTAGCTCAGTAACTGCTGAGGCTGGCAGGAGACAGCCATCCTCCATGGCATTCAGTCATCTGGTATGGGAGGGATGTCAGTCGGAATTGTTTGATTTGAACGAGACCAAAACCGTAAAACAGGCAGGACAGTTCTGTGTGCATCACCAGGCACCGTTTTCTATAGACCTCGCCCAGCCCTCTCGCTCACGCTCCAGCCCTAACTAGGCAGCCACATGGAGAGGGCTTTAAACTGAAATGCAGGCATGCTTGAAGGCCCCTTCCCTGGAAGTGTATTTTGTCCCTTGACTTTCTCTAGCACCATGAGCTTGAGGATAACTGAGTGGCCTGTTGATAAGACTAAGTGGGCAGCTCTTTGCAGCTACACTGGCTGGAGTTCCACTCTCCCAGCTGAGCAGTGGCCGTGAAACAAGGAAGGAAGGAGAAGAAGGGTCCCCCAAGTAGAAATGAAGGGCTATGGTTTTCCAGGGACCAGTCCTCCCAGCACACCCAGCCTCACATTCCCAGGGACACAAGCAGAACGAAAGTCCCCATCGTGGCTGCGATGGATGCATGACTTTAGTGAGGTTTGCTGTGACCTTCCCCGCCTCTGCAGATGTTTGCTTTCACGGCACAGCCATTGCATTTGGCAAAAGCCACCATATTTGCCCAGCTTTGCCCAGGCTGTGTGTGCCAGCAGTGGCAGTTAATCAATGGCTTGGATGAACGTCCATTTCCATGGCATTCTGGCTCTGACCACATGAGGCAAGTGTTTGCACGTTGACTCTGCTTCTTTGGTTCCCAGCACACTGGTGATTACACACAGTTTGACCACTCCTGGCTCCTCCGGTCCCTGGTCCAAGCAAACTGCCCCAAGGCCATTGCCCATCTGCTTTCTTCACCTGCCAAAATGAAAAGAGCTGGACCTTCTGGCTGATAAATACCCATTGCTACAGCTACATGCGTAAAACCCTGATGTTGACATTCAAATCTGCAATGAGAAATGTCCTTGAATACAGATTTTGGTGAATTCCTAAAGGGTCAGCACTAGGAGGAATTTCAGGGAGCACAGAATGGCAGCTTGTAGTCCAGGGGACTCTGGTTTCCCTATGCAGTGAAAATAATGAAAATCAAAGGTTCTGATGAACCTCGCCTCAGGAGGGGGCCCAAGAAGCAGATCTCCATATTTCTGTGGCTGCAAACCAGTGGCACCCAACAACGCTTCCTGAGCAAACAGCCTGGAGCCTGGCGCCTGAGGGTGACAAAGTGAGGAAGGACACCCCCTGTCCCTGCCGCTGGGCAGTCAGTAGGGAAGCGGCCACTGCAAGGAGACCAGGAAGAGCTGGGCTTGACTCCAAGGCCCTTGTAAGCCAGCCCGCAAAAGCTCTCCCTGCCCCCGCTTTGCTGCACCACCCAGTAGAATCCAGTAGAAAACTGAGGTGGCCACGCCCACCGGCCGGATGCCAGTTACTTCCCAGAGCTTGTTTGCTCTCAGTACCCCTCAAGGCTTCAGTGATCTCATTGTCCTGATGAATGCAGCCTAAGGTTTTCATAGACCACGAAGCTGGCACAGCTTGAATAGTTCTCCAGTCCCTTTGCAGGGCCTGACAACCTCCCCTTTAGCTCAGCCCAGGCTAGCCTGTGTCTTGTCAGATGGCAACCCCTGCTGGCTCAGAGTCACACTGCAACCTACCTCTATTAGACTTTTCCTATTCCTCCCTCAAGGTGGTGAATTCGTTTTCCATGCTGCAGAACAAATTATCATACACTTTGCAGCTTAAAGCAATATACATTTATCTCACAGGTTCCAGTGGTCATGAATCTGGACATAGCTTAACTGGGTCCTCTGCCCAGGGTCTCCCAAGGTTGCAATCAGTTGTCAGCAGGCTGTGTTCTCAGCTGGAGCCTTGACCGGGAAAAATCAACTTCCAAGCTCATTGAGGAGCTGGCAGAAATCACTTCCTTTTTGCTGTAGGGCTGAGGGCCCCAGCTTTTGGCAGGCTCTTGGGGAGGTGACCTCTAGCTCTGAGAGCCACCCTCAGGTTCTAGAGGCCTCTCACAGTTTCTAAACACATGGAATTCTCTAATACGGCCTAAAAGTCTAGCTGCCACAGTTGACTTTTTACAAAATTCAGAGAGCCACAAGGATACAGTTAGAGATTCCTGGGTGTGAGAACAGAGCCTGCAATCCAAGGGAGACAAACATGACTCATTTTATAGAAATGCTGACAGCTCCTTCTTTAATATTTAGTTATTTTAGCTCATCTGAATGTGGCTTGGTAAAGTAGTTTTTCTTTTTGAATAGGTATTTACATTTCATCAATGTTAATATCTAAGATATGTCAATGAGCATTCAAAAATCTCAAAACTATTTTAATTTTGCACAATACCCTTAGTTTCTCCTACACACTGTGGCCATGTTCTCCTTATAACCTACAAGTTCTCCTTAGGGTTATAAAATGATAAAGGAGAAAGTCCTCTTACAGGCCTATGTAGTGATCTCACTAACTTCCCCTCTCTGCCATCGCTCTCAACACACCTGCTCCCCCAGACCAAGGCAGGTTTTGTAAATGGTGCTGAGAATTAAAGTTTTGCTGTATAGTTTAATAAACAAATGCAGATGGCATCAGCTCCCTCCCCTGTTCCTCTCCCAATAGTCACTTCATGGAATGACCTGTGTGATGGGTTTGGCTCACAGCAGACCCAGGAAGGAGAGAGAGACTTCGGCGGTGAGCTGGGGGAAAGCACCTGATGAATATGGGTTTACCTTTGAAATGTAGGAGACAGAAATAGAGCTTAATACTCTCAACTAATTTATTTGGACATGAGTTTCTAGGGCAGGTAACATGTATTTCATAAAGGTGGTCAGTTTCTAAAATAGAGTCAAGCCATGCCCTCTGGCTTGCATCACTTCGAGAAAGGGAGGCTTCAAAATCACATTCAAACATGCTCTCCTACCCAAAACTGGGAGGCTGGCAGAGAGAATGGTGAGTTCCATTGCTAACTGCAAGCCCTGAATTGCCACGATATTACATATCACTAAAATGCCAGGCCAGGAAAGGAAACTGGACAGCAGGACCCACCAACTCAAAGCCAACCTGGCATTGGGGGCCCTTCCACTGTGCCCCCCGTCTCTACTTCTCCAAGCCCCACCAAAGTTTTCAACTCAGACCTTGGGGCAACTTTTATCCATAGAAGCACAAAACTGAACTTTTAATGGACTTACATTCAAAATATCTGTCTTTTTTGAAAAGTCTTTTGTGGGACCCTGTTTTAATATTTATGGAAATCCTTAATATCAAAACCTGAGACAGTTGCATTTCGTTGACCAGATGGAGAACTGGACACTTATTTTTTCACCATGGAAGCCTAAGAGATGTGGAGAAAATGCTAGAAGGATCAATTTATCTCAAGGTATTGAGGTTTCCTGGAGAGCATCTTTGCGTCTCCGTAATGGATGGTGGGGAAGGAGAGAGAGAGTACGAAATCGCCTTTCCAGATGGCCATGCCCCTACCCCATGCTGCAGCTCCTGGGATCACTTGTTTTCTTTGCTGGTATGAAGAAGCTGTGGTTTTACAGCATTTCTCACAGTGTTAACTGAGCAGTTTACTAGGAAGTCTCCCACGGAGGTGAAAATACAAAAGTTCCACCAGCTTCATGGAATCTCCAGGCCCTAATTTGTTGCTCCATGAGACACGTGGAGCTGATATCAGCCTATTTTTCTCAGAGCTGTGCATGCAGCCCAGCTGGCTGGCAGTCCCAGCCGTGAGCCAGGTGCTGGGGCAGGGAGTCTGACCCCCTCAGGAGGCCTGGGCTCACTGCCCAGCATGGATCGACCTGCTCAAGGCCTGTGACCTCAGTTTCCTCACAAACACAGAGTAAACAGTGCCCACGCTGCTCTCCCCACTGAAAGGCGGAAAGAGCCAATGGTCGTGAAAGTCACGTGTAAAGTGTGAAATATTGTCCAGGAACAACAGGTGCCTCTGTGGCCATCTCCTGAAACCGGCAAGGCTGTCTCCCTGTGACACTGTGAGCCACGCCCGGGTAGCAGCTGTGTTTCTGTCACGGCATTTTTACTACCTTCGAGTAGTCCACCGTATGGCTCTCCTACGACTCAGTTCTCTCAGACATGGAGATGTGTTTACGTTTTCACCGTTGTAAACAAGCCCAGACTAACATCCCCATCCATCTCTGACTCCACACTGCATATCACTGAAAGACGAACTTGCTCAGCTAAAAAGCTGTTGATGAGTCTTGATATAACTTATGAAATTACCCTCCAAAAGTTGTTCCCATTTATGCTCCCACCAGAAGCTTCTATAAGCCCTCATTTCCCTTTGCTCTTCCCAATTCCGACTATTCTTAATCTTTTTTATCTCAGTCTGATAGGCAAATAATAATTTAAATCTCTTCACTGACAGGTGAGAATGAAAACTCCATAATAGGATTTTCCATTTCTTCTTTCTAAATGCTATATATATAGTTCAATTCTGCCCATTTTCCCAAACTTTAAAAATTATTTTAGATTTTGCAATTCAATTTGTTGGTTTTTGCTATATTTCACCTGGCAATATGACAAACACAGCTCCTGTAGGAGGGGATCTTGAGATTTTGGGGGAGAGGGGAGCTCTCCCAAGGATCTGACAAAAGCTCCAGTCTCTCTGGGGATCCGGGGACTCACACACAATTCTGCCAACGATTCCCAGAGGCCCCTCAGATCAGCAGCCTGGAGGTCACGAGCCCATGCCCCAGTCCTGGTAATCCAACAGGGATCGCACACTTTCAAGGCAGCCTCCAGCCTGAAGTTTTCTCTTTCAGTTCCCAAAGACACAAAGAGGAGTCTCGTGAAATGCCTGACGCAGTGCCCTTGAACTGCCCCTGACCTACAGGCCTGCGGGCTCCAGCCAGCTCACCCCAGACCTCCCGGGGAGACTCATTCCGTGTGACTCTGGCTGACCCTCCTCCGACGCGCCCACCCACCATGGCCCAGGGGTGATTCTCCCAGAATTTTTTCTCCCTGGGATTGGTGAGACATTGCTGACCTGTGATTCACATCTACCTGCTCCTCGTTTTTGGAAACTAGCTTATGAAACTTATTGAAAGCTTATATTTCATGAAGAAATTGAAACATTTCCTTGTGATCATTTTCTTGGCGTGTGAAGTTTAATACCCATCTGTGCACATGGTCTTCAAAAGCATTTGTGCATTTAATCATAGCAAAGTTTTACTTCCCCATTCAAGATTAGGAATAGTTATCAACTGGGCAACACTCCAGCAATTCCAATGCAATTGTTCGAGCCTGTAATTTTTCCTTTTGAAGATGTGAATAGCTGAAATATAAAAATATTTTAAAATCTTAACTATACCCAGAGGAGTTTACAAAATCTGAAATTGTGGTGCCTTAACTTTGAAAGCTCTTGAGAAAGAAAATTGTTCAGATGGCAAGCAAGCTTCTGAGAGTGATTTTTTCATCCATGTGCCTTAGGAATGAAAGCTCTGGGTGTGTTTGTTTCTTCTGTGACACTCACCCAAGAGGGAAGTCACCGAAATCCCAGCAACAGAAGTGCCAACCAGTCGTGCTCAAATGTTTAATTGGTGGAAATTAATCCAGAAGAAGATCCAGGGAACTCAGTCCACACCTTAGGAAGACACCCTGTGAAAAGCCGACCCACTGACGTGCCAGGGGGGATTCTATTTTGAGTTGCAAAGTGGCCAATCATTTGTTTTTATTACTGGCTCAGCTAAGGTAGAGTTCAACTCCTGGAGGGGTCCTGTTTTGAAATAGAGTAAACCTGTGTGATCCAGAAACTTTCAACCTGCTGGGCAACTCCTCGGTTCAACGCTGCAGCGGTGGCCGTGATTCAGCTCTGAGTGGGGAACGAAGAGCAAGCAAAGTGCAGGTACAGAAGAGGAAGCTTCTGGAAAGGATAGAGCCTGTCTGAGCAGCACGGCCAGCAGGTCACTGTGTTGTTTGGCCGACTGTGGACTCAGACTCATCGGATGAAGCTGGAGTGATGGGATTAGCCAGGGCAGGGCTGGTGGTTTGCCCGTTCCAGAAGGAAGCGGGAAAAACAGACTGCTTCCTTTCACGCTTTCCAACCTGCCTCCCCCTCCCGTCTTCTATTGGAATCCAGCAGGTTTGGGCCCCAGCCATCCTGCGTCTGCAGGCTGAAGTCCTGGAGAGCTGACGGAGCTGGTCAGCGTGAGCAGGCACTCTGGACCTCTCAGGCAGAGCGCACTGCCGTCTTTCACTCTCTGGCCTGCAGTGGAAGCCGATCAAGGCAATCCTCTAATCCACCCGGGTGCCAGGGGGCCGTGTGTACGTCAGCAGCTGAGCTGACCGCTCTTGGCTGGACTTGGAACACGCGGGGCCATCTTCTTGACCGATTGGGAAACTGAACTCGGTGATTGCACTGAGCGTGAGAGCATTATTTAGCTGCTCAGATGACCCAAAACAATGGGTCAATTGGCTTCCAATAGGCTGCATTAATAATTTTGGACAAGTTCACAGCCAGTGTGACATCAACAGAATGATTATTTACAGGAGGCCTTTCTATCAATGCCTGTTTTCCACAACACAAAAGGACAAAAGACCTCCCGGGAAAGCCGAAGGATAAACCTGAACTCAGACGCCCGGGCTGAGCTGGAGAGCGCTGGCCCTGCCTGGAGCTGGACAAGCCATTCAAATTTCCTTGGAACGTAAATAACAAACTAGCATACGTTTTCTTGGTCATGCACAGGAAATCACCTGTGGCAGGTGACCCCAGGGGCTTACTCCTTTCATTGCCCAGAAAACACACCAACCGACACTCTGTGAGCCTCCCAGCCTTTCCTGTGCAGGTGGAGGAGCTCAATCTGTCTCCTACGCCTGCGCAAACAGATAGATGCACACGCTCCTCGGCCCCACACAGCTGCTCAGGATCGGCTCCGGGCAAATCGGAATGGGCTGGAATGTCTGGTGTTCAAAGAAAGCAGTTCAAGTGTGAAGCTCCTTCCTGCACTTCAGGAAAACGAAGCCAGCAGGAGCCCTTGCAGGCCTCCCAGGGGACTCTGCTCCTGGAGAGCACAGGCCAGGTGGGAGGATGCAGCCAAGTCTGCGTTGGCTGCTGGGGTCCCTTTTTAATAGCGTGAATCTGCATAGTTCACAGGTGCCCTCATATGGGCTATACATAGACGCATGGGCCACAAAGACTTAGATCCTTATACAGGCTAGAGTGGGAAATTTCTAGAAATTTTGTCTGGCCCCATGAGGGAAAAAATATGCTCTCCAAATTAAAATAAACAACCACCTGGAATTTGGCCCAGAGAATTGAAACATATGCAATATATGTATTTTCTGTCACCCTTTGTTAAAAGAAAAGCTATGTTTGGTATATTAAATTTAAGAGACTGGCAATCATAGACGTGGACCAGCTCACATGGGAGATATTTTGAAAAAGTGGCTGAGGATGCTGTGCCAGGCAGTCACGGATCCCAGCTCCGTGCAGCCCACACCTGCACTCTCACTGGCCAGGTGGGGCAATCTGCCCCTTCCAGAACGACGCCTCTACTGCCAAGACAGCTCTGACCCTATTCCCATTGGACTAGAGAATAGGGACACAGTGGCCCATCTTTAGTTCAAAAGCCATTGAGAAGAAACAAGCAAGCAAAGAAGTAAGAGTTATTACTGCCCCTTGGTGGAAGAATTGCAGCTTGCATTTCAGGGAGTCAATCAATGTTTGCTGACTGAGCTGTTTTGGAATCATAAAGAGCTAATATGATACGTGAATTTTATATAAAAAACTGCCAAGCAGATAATTTTTGAAAAATGCATTTGGAGATGAGAGGCTAGACAGCAGTACATGAGCATGCTTTAATTCGATTCCATGAACATTTACGCAATACCTCCTTGTGCCATGTTTTGGGGAAACAAAATAGTCTCTACCTGATCTAAGGACTATTCTACAAAGTTCCACACTGTTGAGGCTTTAACTTTTGGTATCATGATGTCAGAGACACTTGCAGAGCTAAAGAGGTGATTTCTCACCAAGCAATGTGCTCTTTTTAAAAAGCGTGTATAGATTATATATTTGCAAATAGAGCAAAGTACACAAAAGCAAAGAGAAATGCTTCATGATCTCACCACCGAAAGAGAAGCACGTTTTCTCTTGCTTCATTCAAAATTTGATGCAGGAATATCTAGGGACTCATTCTTAATCATAGAGCAGCTTTCCTCACAAACACAGAATCACACAAGGCAAACTTTCTGTAATGTCCTGTATTAGTCAGCTATTGCTACACTCATGCTGTGTAATAAACAATCTCAAACCATCGGTGGTTAAGACGATGGTCCTTACTCTGACGTGCATGGCTCTGCAGCCCTCGGTGGTTCCACTGATGCCAGGTGAGCTCAACAGGGCGCGCTGTCTTGGGCTCAGCTCACCTTCATTTCACAGGTCTCTCCTCAGACCCCGGCTTGCTCCTCTCACGGCAGCTCCTTGGAGCCTGGAGCAGGGCCAAATGCACCAGCACCTTCCAGGCCTCTTCTTGTACCACACCTGCTCACTCCACTGGCCAAAGCCACACCTGGAATCAAGGAGGGAGACACAAACACCTTCACACTCGTGTCCTGCGAGGTCATGTGGCAGAAGGAGGCATGAGCAGGTGCCAAGCTGCCATGCCTCCCCTTCAGTTTTTGAAGTATGGAGTCTAATTTTCATGCCGTGCATCATTTTTCTCAGTAGCTGCATAGGACCCCATGTTTTTTTACTATGTAATAATTTATCTAATTACTCCTCTAATATTAGACACACCACACGTGAATGGAGGTCGGACATCAGCTCGGCCTCCAGAAGCTCAGTGATGAAGCAGGAGCTGCCCTTCTCCGTCGGCCGCCCCACACTCTCCAGTCCCTTAAGCCATCTGAGAGCTTCCAGGGAAGACAGCGCTGACCTTGTGTGCCTGGTAATTCTCTGCCCCTCCCAGCTTAAAGGATAGAAGTCATCCGGGCTGTCTGTAACTTCAGGACTCCTGTGAGGGTCAACGGGAACAGAGGGTGCCAAGGCCTTGGAAGGCTGGAATTGCTGTAACGAGAATCTGCTCCTTGTCCCCCCACTTCCACCCGCTGCCCTGAGTGCTGGTGTCACTGTCACTGAGGGCTCCCCTCCAGGAGCAAGACACACAGAGCCGAGGTGCGGAGAGGAATCCGAGAGTGCCCCGAAGGCGCTGCAGGCCCTGCTCCGGTCCCACAAGCCTTCTCCTCCTGGCCTTGGACAGCTGCCTCTCAATGACCAAATGCTCTCCTTAGGCAGGCTGCCCTCTCCTCGTCTTCTGCACACAGGGGTCATTAAGGGGAATGAGCTATGTTTGGGGACCTGCATTTCGTCCTGGGGGAGATACCCGCCTGTATGTAGGAGATAGCGCCCTGAATTATGAGGGCATTGCAGCTCAGTTTAAGTTGAACATGACTGATTAGCTAGACAGGTACTGAGGATTTTCACACACCCGTCTTAGGCGTTTACATTCAGGTGTCATCACCTCTGCAAACCCACCAAGGAAACCACAGCTGCTGGGAAGGCAGGTCAAGGGTGCACTATGGTGATTTTCCGAAGGTCAAGTGCTTTCCCCTTGGCTGTGAAGGGAAGTCCCTCCTCTTCTCATCCCTCACTCTTAGTGGGTCAGGGGTCTTCTTCAGACCAGCCACCGACAGTTTCCATGAGACACACATTTCACACTATATTTAGCTGCAGTCACAACAGCTCCACTTTTAGGTTTGTTTGAAAAAAAATCAAAGACATTGATTATGCATGAGCTTAAATTCAGCATGATCTTGAAATCAATAAAACGCACCTCTTTCTTCCAGCTTGTAAATTATGACAGTACTGTATTTCTGCCTTTGCAGAGAAAATCAGAAGCCCACATTTTACTGGAATGAAGAGTGGGATTCCTCCTTTCACCAGGAATCACGAGCCAAAGGGAAGTCCTTCGTTAAAGACCGGTGAAAGGACAGATGTTAACTCGGGGCTCGGCAAAGGGATGCGTGGCTGCCTGTGGCAGGGCTTTGACGAGGCCAGTACAGTGAGAAGGGGGCACTGCTGTCCCGTCACCCCTCATGCTGAGGAAAGAGCTCCATTTTAAGTCGACTAATCTTACAGCCTACCCTGTCAGACCCACCAGCCAACCCTACATCCCAGGACCTGATCTTGAGGTGGTTTCCCCTTCGGACTGTTAGGTCCTTCTTGCCCCTAACTTGGCATGAACTGTGTGCCCCAAGTTTGCCAGCCAGTTGGGTGCTCTGTGCTCAGAGCCACTTTGCATGAGCTGAGGGGTGCAGCCCTAGGGGTAGGGCGCCAGCTGCTCTTTAGCCCACAGGGCCTGCAAGCAACGCCTTCCTCCTCAGGCCTTCAGGGCCGCGTCCTGCAGGGGCTCAGCGTGAGTTCTGGGGTGGCCGGAGGGCCTGGGGTCAGCTCAGGGGTCCCAGCGTCAGCCAGGACTCTGGCTCGAGAAAATCCCGGAGTCATCTTAGGGCCCGGACAGGCTGCTGTAGTGCCTCGTTATGCCAGCTCTGGGCTGGATCTTGTTCTCCTCCTTCCTCTTCCTCCTCCTCTCCTTCTCCTCCTCCTCAGTTCTCATGGCCAACCCCCTGCTCCCTTCTCAGCCACCTCACATGGTTTCATCCCAGGGGCCCTGCATCTCCAGGGAAGACTCCCAGGCTCTCCACCCTCCCTCTGCCATGAGAAGTGACGGTGCCCTGCTAAGCACCCCTGTGCCACGGCCACAGCAGGGACCAGCAGCACCCAGGCCCTGCTCCCTGCTGCTAGTTTAAGTCGACTGCCTCCAGCTCAGGCCTCTCTGTTCCCACGATTCTGTGCCTGCCCATCCACTCCACACCTGCCCATCACCTCTGTACCCGCCCGTCCACTCCACACCTGCCCATCACCTCTGTACCCGCCTATCCTCTCCATACCTGCCCATCACCTCTGTACCCGTCCGTCCACTCCACACCTGCCCATCACCTCCGTAACCACCTATCCACTCCATACCTGCCCATCACCTCTGTACCTGCCTGTCCACTCCACACCTGCCCATCCAGTCCACGCCTGCCCATCCGCTCCACGTCTACCCGTCTGCTCCACACCTGCCCATCCGCTCCACACCTGCCCATCCACTCCATACCTGCCCGTCCGCTCCACACCTGGGTGGTTGTGAATCCTGCTGCTCGTGGCCTATTGCTGAGCTTTAAGCACAGCCTGGGGCTCGTTACTGCATCTTTTGTGTCATTCTTTTTTACCCGATTACAAAATAAGATTTGCATATCCTTGTTGGCCTTTGTATTAGGAATATTAATATAATGTGCAATAATGATGAACTATAAATCAACAGAATGGCATTCCATGGTTCGGCAAGTGGCCCAGAGCTCAAATAATTGCCACTTGATGTTATGTTGCAGAGAACATGAAAACATATCTGAAATTTCTAAGTGAGCATTAATTGAAGTGATTTATATTTGGAATCAAAGGAGATTTTAATTTCCCATGTACCATTTGTTGAGGCCTGTGATATTGACAAAGATGGATGGTGGCTCTGGCTCACCAAACGGTTTCACAATAACTCATCCTTCTGGACCACTTCCCCCGTGTCCCTGAGCCCATCGCCAGTCCCCAAAGCATTCACCCCTACCAGGAGAGCTTTTCCTCGTCAGTTTTCTCCCAGATCTGCAGAACACTTGCTACTTTCCATTTTGTAACTATTTTACTTTATTGGCACTTAGATTAAGTCGCCTTCCAAGTTTAAAATATTCTGCTCCCAAATGCGTGCCTGCTGATTTATGCAGTCACGCCGAGCTCTGTCCACTTGCCTTATTGATCTTTCATTATGTTCCTGGCTTAGACGTCACGTGTACTATCTTGGTGCTTAATAAAAGGCTTCCTGGTTACCTTTAACTACCTTAATTATTCATTGCCACACATTCTGGATTATTATTTAAATATTGGTTTATGCAAGTATTCAGGAAAAAGGTCAATAACTCACACCCTCCTGGCCCCGAGAAGAAAGAGAATGTGCAGCAGGCAAGCACTTTCTCTCGGCACGGCCCGGTCATCCCTGGAGCCTTTGCTCCCACCCCCAAAGTCAGGAGCTGGTTGGGTTTTCCGTGGACCCTGCCATTCACCATCAGCCCCAACCCCTTCTCCAAGACTTACCTCCTGTCTTAGTTTGCCTGAGCTGTGATCACAAATACCACAAAATGGTTTTGGCTTTATAAACAACCAGGATTTACTGGCATAGGGTTGTGAAGCTAGAAATAGTTGAAAATCTAGATATGAGCAAGGCTGGCTCTCTCCCCAAACACTGCAGCATTCTGGGGCCGACTCCCGGTGAACCCTGAGCTCCTGGCTTTCCAAGCATGAGGTTAGGCTCCTTCCTGGCTGTTCTGGGTCCCTGGTTCTCTCCATAAGGCCTCCAGCAGGCCAGAGTAGGCCTTCCTGGTTCAGGTGGCCACGGCTTACCTGAAAATAACACCTTAAAGGGTCCTACTTACAACCGTCCATGCCCACAGGGATGCAGATTGGGGCCGTGTCCAAACTGGGGTAGATAATTCAACCCACCTTGCAAGAGTGCGGAAAGGAAGGACGGAAGCAGCATGTTTGCCCTGTGGATCCTTTGACCCTAGGGTCTGTGCATTCCCCAGCTCGTGCCTACGCAGCATCTTGCAGCTCTCCTGGTTCAGGGTCTGCTTTTCCATGCCCACAGGTAGGAGAAAGGGCCCTGTACCCTGCTTGGCAACTGTCAGAATTGACACTTAGATGCTTTCTTTCACTTCCTGGCTTACAGACATCTGCATTTTGACCACTTAAGGCTTCAAGGGGACCCAGAAGGCAGCAAGACAAGGCCCCTGCTTCCGTGCCTACAGTTTGCGTCTCACACCTGCATGTAACTGGAAAGCCCCCAGCTCCAGCCTCACCCTCACAGCGCCTTCCGGAGCCTGGATCAGTGCTGGCATCGATTTGCAGGCTGAGCTCCACCCAGTGGCGAATCCCACTGGGGTGGGGAAGACCAGCAGGCCACAGGCTCCAGGTCCACTTCCCAGGGGCCGAGATCCCTGGTGGTACATGGGGGAAGGCAGAAGGCAACCTCCAGGGGCCAGCAGCTGGCACCGCTCCAGTCATATCCCTGTGCCCTCCAGGGACACCGTGCCACCTGGAGGTGGCCGGTCGGGGCCCTCTCCCAGGCACCCTGCCGAAGAGGATCTGAACTTGCAACTTAGCAGAAGGCGAGCAGGCTGCAGGTTTTATGGGGTACTTATCACATTCTCCCAGACAACATAAACATAATTTAAGTATCAAACACCTTTAATGCCTTCATTCTCAGGAAGTGACAGTAAACGCTCCTCTATTAAAGGGCATTTTCCTGTAAGAAGGGAGATAAAACGGCTATTCTTCTTGGACTGTCCAATATAGGCCGTTTATTTTTGCAGCACGAGCATCCATCTCGGCTCTTCCCTTAGAGCTAATTTAGAGTTTCGGTGTCTCGCGTGATACCATGTAAATTGCAGCCTAATTTGAATCTCAGCTCTAAAACCAAAGTACCTGGCTTCTTGCTGTTTCCTGACTTAACGTATGGGCTGTAGTTTCTTTGCTTTCGTAGCCCCCAGTTTTGGAAACGCCTGGCTGCGGGGGCAGCTGGGGGGGGGAGCTGGCTGGAGACGGGCGTACGTTGAGGTGGCTGGGATGGGGCCTCAGTGAGTGGGGCAGCCCGCAGCTCTTCCCTGAACCCGCCCCACGAGGGTGCAGGAACTGCATTTATTTTCGCAGTCGGAGCCCCCCGCCCCAACGGCGGGTGAGAAGCCGCCGCCTCGTGCTCTGCCGGAGGCCGGGTCATTCCAGCCGGCACTGCCTGCTGGCGACTGCCAGCTCCTTCCACGACGTGCAGGTCGACGGCCCGAGCGTTCCCTGGCCGTCGCGTTTCAGCGGGACCCTGCTTCACTTCAGCGGCCTAAAGGAAAGCAAACACAAGACCCCAGCCTCGTTCCAAAGGATGGGCTAATGGAAGGGACACAGAGATTCAAACAATCAGGAAGCACACGTGCCCATGGCTGCCCCGGCCGCGCCTTAAGGGAGAGGGGCCATTTCATTTCCAGAAGCATAACGTACCCCAGAGAATCTGGGGGGCTCGTCGCTGCACATACGCTTTTATGGGCTCCAGCAAGGCTGCATTACAAGTTTGTTGGGTCCCTAAAAAATATTTCTCGGGGAAGAGATTTCTGGATGAAACTATGATCTGTGTAGGGGTCTGCAGCCGCGGCAGGGGACGCTGCCCTCCGAGGGCGTTACAGACCTTAGGAGTGTCGGGGGCTGAGCCACGGAGACGTCCTCTGGACGCTACGCTCCGCCTTGGCCGCCGTCCGCTGGCGCACCCTCCCTTCCACGCGGGGAGCAGTGCCCCCAGCCCCGTCCCCAGATGAGGGCCCTGGGACGTGGGGAGGGTCACGAACGTGCGCAGGTGCCCTGGCTGGCTGAAGGGCCGATCGGCAGGCGCAGGCTCAGCCCTGGCTCCGCTGGCTCCTGCTGCGGGACTCTGGGCAAATTATCCATCTCCTTGTCGGGAACTGAGGACATTAACACCCACGTCACCTTCCGTCCCCGAGGCCGGGGGACAACGCGTGGGCAGTCGTGCCCTTCCCCGGAGGACGGCGTCCCGTGGAGGCCATCAGCCTGGGGAGAGCCGACTTCACGACGCTCACGTGCCTCCAGGCACTCCGTGTTCACACTGGCTCACACTCAGAGACAGGCGTGTGTGCACACAGAGCACCAGCTCACACCCAGCGCTCGCACACGCATGCACAGTGCTCATGTGTGCACACAGCTCACACACATGCACACACCACACAAACACACGCATGCACAGCATCCAAACATACACATGCACACATAGCACTTGCACACACGCACACACAGTGCTCTCATATACACAGCACTTGCACACACACACTGTTCACACATGCACACTCAGAACTCACATGTGCACGCACCACTCGCACACACATGCACAGCATTCCCACATACATGTGCACATACAGCACTCGCACACACGCACACACACAGTGCTCACACATATGCCCTTCCCGTCAGGGCCTGTCGCACACTCACAGCCCGAAGCCAGCTGCTCTGCTCAGGTGGCGCCTTCAGACCAGTTACGGGGACAGAGAGACGGTCTAGGAACTTGGGGGTCACAGGAGGACAAGAAGGAGCAGGGGACTTGGCGTGCCCGTGCAGGTGGAGGACGCCAGAGCTGGGCTGGAAACCCACCGAGCCCCAGCGCGGGCTGGGGCGCCTCCCCCAGGCCCGCTCCCACCCCGCGGGAACCGAGCCCGGGCTGGCCTGGGAGCATCATCTGGTGATCGCTCAGGAAGAAGCCCTGTGGTTGGTGCTCGAGCGGGGGGTGGGGGGAGGCTGCTGGGAGATGAGAAGACGCCACCAGAGCAGCAAAGGTGGCTTCCACCAGAGCCGGGGCCTCCAGCGACGCGGTCGGGCCCGCGGAGAACCTGGGAGCCTGGGAGGCCGCGCCTCGGCGGGGAGCGGGCCGCAGGGTCTCTGCTGTGGGTGGCCCTCTCCCTTACTTTTTCATGAGGAGAGAAACGCCCCCCTGGCACCTGTCCATGGCCCCTCCCCGAGCGGCCTCCATCCCCGTGGCCCCCTCCTGCCCCCTGGCTCACTCGGGGCTTCCCAGCACTGGGAAAGGGGAGCCTGCAGGGAGAGGAGAAAACTGAGCTTGGACCCAGGAGCTGGGTTCTGGGCTCTGCCCCTCAGCAGTGCAATGGGGTGAGGTAGCACCCATCTGCCAAGGGCCTGACCCTGACCTCTGGGGGCCCTGCCCACCCCACACGCAGCCGGCTAAGCAGACCACGTGGGGTCAGGTCAGGCAGGGCCCTCCTGCCTTTGGTGTCTCCCCCTAAATCCGGGTGCTTCTGTGAGCCATCGTCAGCTGATCCGACCGGAAGGCCAGGCTGGGCAGGTACCAGACACCCACCCGGCCACCCTCCATGCTCAGGTTCACAGCCACCTCCTGCTCCTCCTCCCCAAGCCCCCGACACGGCCTCAGCGAAAGAGGGGACAAAGGCTGTGCATCAGCCGTCCTCTGAGAACCTAGGAGAGTCCCTGGTCAGCGCCTCCACCCCCTCAGGCCCCTGGTCAGCGCCTCCACCTCCTCAGGCCCTGGTCAGCGCCTCCACCCCCTCAGGCCCTGGTCATCACCTCCACCCCCTCAGGCCCCTGGTCATCACCTCCACCTCCTCAGGCCCCTAGTCAGCGCCTCCACCTCCTCAGGCCCTGATCAGCGCCTCCACCCCCTCAGGCCCTGGTCAGCGCCTCCACCTCCTCAGGCCCTGGTCATCACCTCCACCTCCTCAGGCCCCTGGTCAGCACCTCCACCCCTCAGGCCCTGGTCATCGCCTCCACCTCCTCAGGCCCTGGTCATCACCTCCACCCCCTCAGGCCCTGGTCATCACCTCCACCTCCTCAGGCCCCTGGGCTGGCTCAGCTCCCAGCCTTGGCCTTCTGTGCCCCCCCTGGGCTTCCCCAGGACACCTTGGTCGCACAGTGCCAGGAGCAGCCTCACCAATGGCCATGGCCCTGCCATGCTCACTCTCAGACGGGCTTCCGAGGGTGCCTGCCCCGGCGGCCAGGAGCTGGAGAGAGGGCGGAGCAGAACCCACCCCCGTGGCTCAGGCCGGACCACACAGGGTGCACAAGCAGGGCTGAACAGGAAGCCGCTCTCCTGCCAGCCTAGTAGGCCACGGCTTCACCACAAGGCGTCAAAAGGGAAACAGCATGGGGATGGCTCTCTGGTCTTGCTTTTTCTCATGTCTCTGTTGTCCACTGCATTTGTCCAAATTCCATGGACCATGGGAGAGGCCCCTGAAGAGTTCTACAATTAGAGTTGGTGAACTCCACGTCCTGTGATGACTGGGAGGCAAAGGCAGTTGTGAGCATCTACGAAGCAGGGTTTCACCAGCCACAGGCGGCACTGCGGCCTTTGCAGGGTCACGTGTTTGCCTGGCAGGTCAGTTGGTGGTCCGTGGTCAAGCTGGCTCCCAGGGCCCGGGGACTGCCACTGGGTGGGCTCCTGCCTCGGCCTGTGGAGGCTTAGAGGATGCCCCTGGGTAGAGAAACAGGTGGTCTCTGCACTGAGCTCTCCAGCTAGGGTCCCCAGGTCCAGCATGGGCTGAGGAACTCCTGAATGAATGAAGGAGCAAAGGAATGAATGGCCGAATGAACTCAGAGAGGGAAGGGGGAGAGTGGAGGGGCAGGCGGGTCTGTCCAGTGAACGTGGGGTGGCCGTGAACACAATTTAATTCCCGCCTCTACCCAGGAGCACAGAGCATCTGCACATCAAACCCCTGCAGGAGGGATCCCTTCTCTATGGGCTTCCAGGTTAATCAAAACAAAAGCACAGCTGTCAGGTGGTGTTTGCCCTAAAACAACAAGGTCCTTTGTAATCACAGAATCTTCTTTGCAAGTTGCCATTTAATCTAACATTGAAGACTGATCACTTTTAAATAAAAGGTAGCTTGAAGTGTTATCTTAGACTTCAAACACTTCTGAAGGATTTGGGGGAAACTTAACCACTTTTTTCCTCCTTCCAAGTGGAGAATAGTGTTTCTCTTATTCTTTCCATTTTAGAACATTTTCTTTACAGTCAATTCTTAGGCTTCAAATTCTAGAATTATTTTGAATGAAATGTGGTCCCCTCCTTCCCACCTCCAAGACGGAGATTCCTGATGATGCCCGTGGGGCCGGGGGTGCCCGCGAGGGCCCACACACGTCTAGACACGTGGCCGCGTTCACAGAAATGACCTGCAGGCTGGGTTTCCTTCCTGGCCTCGGAAGAGGCCGTTCTCCAGAACCTGTTTTCACCGGTGCAGAGAGCTCTCGAGGACCCGCCAAGCAATGACGGCGGCACACGGGGGCACTGGAGGCAGACCGTGCCCCCTGGGGCCAGAATACCCATCACCTGCCTCGGCCTGGCCAGCTCTGACCTGGAGCCGAGCTCAGCACGGCGACCACCAAACTGTTCCAGAACCGCCAGGCGGAGCTGGTGCCAGCCCTGCCAGTGGTCAGAGAGGAGCCGGCCAAGAGCCCGCACCGACCAGGCGGGTGCGTCACCCGCTGCCCGCTCACCAGGGGCCAGAGCTTCCCTCTAGGGAACCAAGGACAGCAAAGCTCGACCTTTATGAAACTCTGAAGTTGTAGCGCATAGTTCTTTGGCGGCAAAGCGGCAATCAGCAAGGTCGAAGGAACGTGCCAGGCACACTCAGAGATCCCCCCTCGCACTCGCTGGGCCCGCCCGGTCTGCAGCGTCCGGCGATCTGCGCACCGCGTCCTTCCTTTTGCGGGACCTTAGCTCTCAAAGCTGCTCTCTTCTTAGCAACCTGCATCCCCACCCACGAGGCCTCGGTAGGTGAAGCTTTACTATTTCTGACTGAACTGGACCCGTTCTCCTTGGTTCATCACCTGTCACTTAGCTGAGAGAGCACAAGCCAACAGCTGTGGGGACAAAGGACAGGGGGGCAGAAGTGGCCCCTAAAGCACCCTCCCCGCCCCGTGCCTTCTGACTGAGGTGTTAGTAAATTGATGTTGAAATCTGGTAAATCGATGACTCATCTTATTCACCAATAAAATGACCAAAGGCAAGTTTTGAGGCATGATAATAAATAATTGTGCATGGACACCAAATTTAAGAATAAAAAAAGGAAATTCTTTAGAATGCGTGATGCAGCGTGCCGTTCCTTCCACTGATATCCACTGAGGTCCCGCTACGTGCCGGGCGCTGCCTCAGGGACTGGGGCACAGCGCAAAACCAGCCGAGGCTCTGCCCAGGTGCCGCGCCGTGGGCGACCCGGGCAGGTCAGAGGGCGGCCAGCCTTCGGGGCGAGGAGGAAGAGCCTCCCTAGGGAGGTGGCGCTCTGCAGGACGGACCCTGCCACGGGCTCTGGAGCCACCCCCCACCAGCCTCTACCTCTGCGGGAGGAAAGGGAGGTGTGGGCAGAGGAGGGGAGGGGCCAAGTCCCCAGGGTCTCCACCGCTGGTTTCAGAAGTGCAGGAGCTGGGGGGTGGGGAGAGTTTTCACTTTATACAAAGGGGAGGACTTTGGGAGTGGATTCGGGGAGGGGGGAGTGAAGGACAGGGGTGGAAAGGGGTGGAGGATTGTAGTGGGGAGGGGGAGGGGTGGGGAAAGGAGGACTGGAGGTAGCAGGATAGAGGTGGTTTGGGAGTGGGGGCCGTGAGAGGGATCTGGTGGGGCAGAGAAGCAGAAGAGGGGGAAGAGGGCTGGGGTCTCGGAGCACACACCCACCCTCCAGGAGGCTCTGCTTAGTTTTTCTCCTGGAATCTTCCCTGCACCCACAGCAGGAGTCACAGTCACCCTTAGTTTACCAAGGAGGAAACTGAGGCAGCTCCTTAACTTAAGGTCATAGGACCAGTATCTGAAACTGTGGCGTTCAGCCAGGCCTGTCTGTCCCTAAAGCCCAGACTCAGCGCCCCGGTTCACTCCCTGCTACCTCCTTCAAGGTGGGGGGCTCTGCTGGGTGCCCCCAGGATTGACCGGGTCCAGGAGAAGGGACGGGAGCAGAGGGTGCTTGGACGGGACCCAGATGCCCCCATTTCTAGTGTAATTGGAATGACATGTCTCTGAAATCATCCTACAGAACCGGAGAAAATGGTATAATTTAAAACCAAAAGTTTTGTGCATGGACATTCGGCCCTCGTGCCGACCGTGAGCCAGCGTGTGCCGCAGGTGAGACGCCTCGTACCCTGGGTTTCGGTGTTTCTCAGAACCGAGAAATCTGGGCATCTGCACGGTCGCTCCCGCCTCTGTCTAATGGGATAATTGTGTTTCGGCAGCTTTGGCCATTTCTGCCTGCAAACTCTCCCCTCCCTTTTTCTGGGCCTGTGTCTGAATCCACTGAATATGAATGCCATCTGGAAGGTATAATTTGTTGCTCAATTACTTTTCAGTCTCTTAAGAACACTGCCTGTTCCCCAGTGGTGGTGATTTCTTGTGAAAAGATACTTTCTTTTTTAAAATATATCATTTTCTTTAAGGTGTCCCTGAAACTCCTATTACACTTTGCTCTCGATTATCTCATCAAATGACACTACAATCTTTGCTGCCAGAGAAGGACAAATGAGACAGACCTGAACCTGGAGGGGGGCGCCTGTCCGTCTCAGCATACCAGGCAAGCAGCACACGCGTCGTTCACTCACGCGCGAGGACTGAGGGGCTGCAGAGGGTGTGCAGGGCAAGGAAGACAGAGTTGGCCCTCGAAGCTGGGACAGGGGTCCTTAGAGCAGGCGGGGGAGAGCCAGAGGCGGGAGGAAACCGGAAACCTCCTTGCCAAGGGAAGGACGTGTGCAAACGCTCAGAGGAGGGTGAAGGGAGCCGAAGCAGGAGCACGGGGCCAGCTGGGCTGAGAGCAGCGGGTTCCAGGGAAGCACCCAGGGTGCCCAGAGAGGAGCAAATGCTGGAAGCGCATTCAGAGGGGGCTTGGCCCCAGAGAAAGCCAAGCGGAGCCTCGGAGGAGAGCAAGAAGGCACACGGCTGTCCAATCACCCAGTCAGGATGAAGGGAAACTTCCAGAAGGAAAGTGGACTTCAAATCCCGTTTGAATACCATGTACACGCATCACCCTAAATCCGTGCCTTCTTCCCGGTTGAGCTACAAGAGGAGCTGGGGAGCCGGAACAGTTTCCCACCGAAGCTGTGACCTGAATGTTCTCCCTGAACTAAGTTTTCCAGAGCTGACATTGTAAGGTTTCCTTGTGAAATGGCAAATGATGTTTAAGCTTTTGTTCAATTCCTTTTTTGAAAGGTAAGATGAAAATGACTGATATTATGCAAAGAGCCGGGGAGGCTTGTAATTAAGTAGGCAAAAGAGCCGTGGCTCCGACTTCCTAATGAGGCACGAAATCGCTGGCAGTTGCGCTGTTGTTACCCCTGAGGGTTGCTTTCTTCTTCACTGAGGACGAAAAGGCCCCCAAATCCCTTCTGATCAAAGAAAACACAAAAGAGGGAAGATTCTCCAAAATGAGCAGTGCTGCTGTGCATTGTGCACCCAAAGACGGAACTAAGGGGAGCTCTGCCTCTGGAGAAACACGGGGGCGAGAGCCAGCGGAAGAGTGGGGGTGGGGGGGGACCCTCGGGCTGAGCGGGTGGGCACAGAAGGACTCGTGCCAAGAGGGCCACGCAGGGCTCTCTGGCGTCCAGACAGAGAAGCTCGGGGCTGCGTAATGCCAGCATCCCCAGGAGATTACAAATCACTCGACCCCTCCCTAGCAAATGGCCAGCACCCCAAAAGCTGGGGCTGTGTCTGGTTCATCTTTTGCTTCTTCCTGGACACCCCCTGCCCCTCCTGCCCCACCCAACCGCTCTGGCAGGGGCTGAACACGAGCAAATGAAGAGTGAAGGGTGCGGGATGCGGTACGCAGCCCTCGTTGTTGCCGCGGAGACCAGCGGGAGGGACCCAGACGCGCAGGGGCGCGTGTACTGGGTGCCGTCGTAGTGTCCTGCAGCTGCTGTGACAGATCATCACAAACGGGGGCTCAACACAAGACCAAGGTGTCGGCAGGGCGAGAGGATCCGTCGGCGCCTCTTCCAGCTTCCCGCGGCCCCAGGCGTTCCCGCGCTTGTGGCTGCGCCCTTCCGAGCTCGGCCCCGCCTCTGTGTCCTCTCCTCCTCTCTCTCTTTATAGTCACTTGTCATTGGGTTTAGGGCCCACCCTAATTCAAGACCCTTCCTCCAAATAGCTCACAGGTGCCCAGGGTTAGAACACAGACATATCTTTGGGGGGCCAGCCCTCAACCCATGGCATTCGAAATTGAGCCCAGTTCTGGGGAGCATTCAGAGCTGGAAAGGACGCCATGGCCTGGGTAGGGGAGAAGCCCCTCTCCCGGCTCCCCCAGCCTACACAGATGATCCTCTTCAGTGTCCTGCAGGAGAGGCGGGGAGAAGGGGAGCACTGGAGAGGGGACGGCACCCACTTGCTCTTGGATGCACGCCTTCCTTTCCCTCACGTCGAAGTGGACAGGTGCACAGGTGCACGGGGGCCGCGTCCTGGAAAATCCAGTGGCAAGACAGGAGGTGCCAGGAATGTGCTCCCCACACTGGCTCTGCCCCTGGGGCCGGGGCTGGGAGTGCACTTGGGCCAGCCAGGCTGCACAGACACGGCAGGGGGAGCCCATTGGGCCTCTGGGGACTCCAGAAACATCCGGAAAAAGAGGACAGACAGCCCAGAGGACAAACGCAGGAGAGCATTTGCAAAAGGTACACAAGCTATTGGAGGAAATCCCTCACTGGGCACCTACACTGGGCAGCCTGAGGGCACCAGCACACCTTCCACCCCCGAGGCAGGAGGGGACAAGGGGCGGGCCCTGGCGGGGTCAGGCGGCGGCCCAGTACACCAGGGAATGGCTGACCCTGCTGCCCCTTCCCAGAGCAGTCAGGGCCCCTAGTTTGGTGGCAGCCACCCCACCCTCCCTGCAGCCCTGATGTCAGCATCCACCACCTACACCCCAGACGAGAGCCCCACAGCTCCCAGAGGCCAAGGAAGGCAGGAACGGGGCCCAGCAGGTCCTCCCGGCCGCCAGACCCCCTCACCACCGCTTCTCCTCCCCTTCCTCCCTAAGCAGGGAGACGCCTGCCTGAGCGCGCGGTAAAATCCAGGGGCTGCGTATCAGAGGAGACGCGGCAGTTAAATGCCCCTGAGTGACCCTGGCCCAGCCCAGCAGGAACGCACAGGCTGCCACCTGCGCCTGAGCCACGCCCCGTCCTTCCTGTGTGCCTGGAAATTCCAGCCAGCTGCTTGCAGGCCCCTGCCCCTGCCCTCGGGGCAGCAGTGGAGGGCGAGGACCCCCAGCCACTCTCCCGCCCTTGGCCTGCTCTACCTGCTCCTGTCAAGCCCACTGAGGAAGTGTCAAGCCCAGGGTTCCTGGGGAGCAGCGCTTTGAGGCCCAGTGCCAGGAGGCCTCTAGGATATGGGGAAGTCAGTGTCCTTGGGTCAGCCGCAAAGTAGGGCCAACTCAACTGCCCCCAAACAGCGGCTGAGCCCCCAGGACCCACAGTTGAAGCCACTTTGGTGATAAGATGTGTGACATCCCTAATCACCTGGAATGGACGCTTTCCAATTAAGAGCCGCGTGCCGTCCAGCCGAGCAGTGAAATAAAGAACGCACTTCTAGAAGGACGGTGTGGGCCCGGGGTGCTGGCGTGAAAGAGGAGAGGCCCCTGCAGAGAGCGGACCTGTGTGGGGGCGACGGGGTAGGTCTTAGGATCCGCCCACCGTCTCCAAATGGAAGAAGTGGCTCTTCTTATCGACCTCCTCAGCACCACGACTCAGCACGTGGCTTCTCGCTGTTAAGTCCACGCCCGTTCCCAGGAGCAGGTGTTCCCTGCACAGCTGGGCCTCCAGGGTGCCCAATGCCCGTGATGCCACTGGAATCACATCCGACGAAACACTCTTCCCCGGGGTCTGTGCTTTAAAAGCGTGGTTACGCCTTAGCACCAGAGCTTACCTGGGTGTGTTCTCTCCTAATACTAACCCTGGCTACTAAATATGAGCATCTCATTGTCCCTTTTTCATGTTGACAACAAAATTTTTTTAGAGAATATCATTTTTTAAAGAGTCACAATACTGCCTCTTTTGTTTCGTTTGAGTTTCAAATAAAATCACAATTACTTAATAAAATATCTCAGGAAAGGCATTTTATGGCATTAGTTTTCTATTGCTGTGTGAGAAATTATCACAATCCTAGTGACCTATAAAAACAAAAATTGAAACTTCTGTTCCCAGGAAGATGGAGTAGACGTGCTTTTCCCTATTCCTTCCACTAACTTCAACTAGAAGCCCTGGACATTATGCCTAAAACACACATAAAGAGATTCTGAAAGGCAGCGAGGAGAAGGCAGGCCAGCCAGGGATGTCGGACTCAAGGAACAGGTCCCTTTTGCCCCAAAAATCCCAGGCTTGGAGCTGAAGAAGCTGGCAACCTGGAAACACCAAAAGGCACAGAAAGAAATGTTTAAAAGCCTGCTGTCCCTAGCCCAGGGACCATTAAAGCACCAGCCCACCCCGCAGAAAACTTTTGACCATTACTGCTCGACTCCAGCCAGACACACCACAGAGACACCCTATGCTGCCTCTAACAACTAACGTCCAGCAAGCCACCTGGGCTTCCCCCCATAGCCGCAGTGGTGTCCAACGCAAAACAAGAAAAAGAAAATGGGGAAATGAAAACCAGGGAGGAAAAAAAAACAGAAAACAAATGATAAAATGGCAGGCTTAAATTCTAATGTGTCAGTAATCACATTAGGGGAGTGGATGCAGCTCAAGTTGTTGAGCCCCTGCTTCCCATGTACTAGATCCCGGGTTCAATCCCCAGTACCTCCTAAAAACAAAACAAACAAATGGAAAAACCAGCTCACATTGGGGAGCAGCTGCAGCTCAGTGGTTGGACACCTGCTTCCCATGTACATGGCCCTGGGTTCAATCCCCAGTACCTCCTAAAAAAAATAAAATAATTACATTAAATAAAAATTATATAAATGCAGCAAATAAAAGACTGAGATTGGTAGAGTGGATTAAAAACATGACCCAAATAAATGCTGTTTATAAGAAATGCACATCAAATATAACAATATAGTCTGGTTTAAAATAGAAGGATGGAAAAAATGTATCATGCAAACATTAATCAAACAAAAACAGGAATGGCTATATTATGATCATCTAAAGTTGACTTTGGAGCAAAGAAAATTCTCAGAGACAGAGAAGGACATTACATAATCATAAAAAGTTCAATCCACCCAGAAAACATAGCAATCCTAAATGTGTATGCACCAAACAACAGAGCTGCATAATATGTGAGGCCAAAACTGATAGAACTGAAAGAAGAACTAGACAAAGGCTTGATTAAAGTTGAAGATGTCACCATCCTTCTCTCAACAATTGAGAGAACAAATAGGCAGAAAATCAGCAAGGGTGTAGAAAAACTCAATAACATCAACCAACCCAGGATCTAATGGACATGTTTTTGAGTTGACTTGTATCCCCTAAAAAGATATGTCAAAATTCTAACCTTCTGCACCTCAGAATATGACCTTATTTGGAAATAGAGACATTGCAGATGGAATTAGTTAATATGAGGTCACAGTGGAGTAGGGCAAGCCACCAATGCATATGACTAATATCCTAATGAGGAGAGAAGAGATGGACAAAACACAAGAGAGAAGACGGCCATGAGAAGATGGAGGCAAGGACCAGAGTTAAGTTAGCACAAGCCAGGGAGCATGAACAAGTGCTAGCCACCACCAAAATCCAGAGGAGAGGTGAGGAATAGATTCTTTTCTAGAGGCTTCAGAGGGAGCATGGACCTGCCAACACCTTGACTTGGGATTCATGGTCTCCAGAACGGTGAAACAATAACTTTTTGTTGCCTTGAGCCATCCAGTTTGTGATACTTTGCTACAGCAGTCCTAGAAAACTATTACAACATTTATAAAACAATCCACACAAAACAGCAAAATGGACTTTCTTTTCAAATGCCATGGCTGATAGACCAAGACTGAGCATATGCAGGACCATAAAACGAACCTCAACAAATTTAAAAGAATTAAAATCAAAGTGTGTTCTCTGTTACACGGGATCAAACTAGAAATCAACAGTGGAAAGAGAGGGCAATGTCCAAACTCTTGGATACTAAACAACACATTTTTGTGTAATCCATGGTTCCAAGAGCAAGTCTCAAGGGAAATCATAAAATACGTGTAACTGAATGAAAATGAAATGCAACACATCAAATTTGTGACACACTACTACAGCAGTTGTGAGAGGGAAATTTATAGTTTTAAATACATACATGAGAAAAGAAGAAAAATCTCAAATCAATAATCTAAGCTTCCACCTCTATAACCTAGAAGTAAAATAGCAGAATAAAACCAAAGCAAAGAGACCTGGGGGGGGGGGCAGGGAGCAGGGGGAGAAGGGCAAAAAAACAATGAAATTGAAAACAGAAAAGCAGTAGAGTAAAATCAACAGAATAAAAAGCTGAATCGAAAAAGACCAATAAAATTGACCAATCCTTAGAAAGACTGACAAATAAAAAAGAAAGAAGACACAAATTACTAATATTAGGAATCAAACGGGGCAACACTGCAGACTCTGCAGACATTGAAAGAAAAACACATGCATAAATTTGACAAATTATGACATGAAGTGAACCAAATCCTTGAAAAGCACAAACTACCACAACTCACCCAATATAGGATGTAGATCGTTTGAATAGTCCTATAACTACCAAGGAAATGGAATTCATAATCTTAAAACTTTTCTTCAGGCCCAGACAGTTTTACTGGAGAAATCTATCAAATATTTAAAGGAAAAATAGCACTAATTCCACATAATCTATTCCAGGAAGTAGAAGAAGAGGGAGTATTTCCCAATTCATTTTATGACACCATTACCTTGATACCAAAACCAGACAAAAACAATACAACAAAAAGAAAGTTACATGGGAAGCGGCTGTGGCTCAATTGGTTGGGCTCCCATTTACCAGGTTCGATTCCCTGGGCCTCCTGGTGAAGGAGAGCCGGCCTGCGCGGCACGGTGAGCTGGCGCAGCAAGATGATGCAACAAAGGGAGACAAACAGGCACAGAAAAACGCAAAGCAAATGGACACACAGAGCACAGGCAGCAAGGGGGGAGATAAACAAATAAATAAATACAAATAAATCTTTAAAAAAAAAAAAAAGAAAAGAAAATACAGATCAAATTTCATATCTACTTGGATGTAAATTTTGTCATCAAAATATTGGTAAAACAAATCCAACAATGTTTAACAGGAAGTATACATCATGACCAAGTGGGATTTATTCCAGGATACAAAGGTGGTTCCACATTTGAAATCAACCAAGGAAATCCACCATATCAATAAGCCAAAGAAGAAAATTCATATGCTCATATCAATCAATGCAGAAAAAGCATCTGGCAAATCCAACTCCCATTCATGGTAATAATTCTCAGCAAGTTAGGGATGGGGAGCATTAAGCTCGAATTGATCAAGAGCATATATCTTAAAAACCTACAGCTAACACACAGTCAATGGCAAAAGCCTGCACACTTTCCTAAGATTAGGAGCAAGGCAATGTGCCCTCCTTCACTTTTATTCAACATAAAGGTGGTGATAAATGAAAATTAAAAACTTAAAAAAGGAAGAAAATAAAAGACATAAATCTAACTCTATTTATAGATAGCATGGTATCTGTGCAGAAAATCCCAAGAAATTAAAAAAAAAAAAAACATATAAATAAGTGAGTTCAGTAAGGTCACAGGATACTGGGCCTTAAGCATAGAAAAGTCAATTGTATTTTTATATACAAGCAAGACTATATAGATAGCCATTTAAAAATACACCATTTACAATTGCTTAAAAAATTGAAATGCTTAGGTGTAACATCTATCAAAACATGTACAGACTTGTATGCTGAAAACTAAGACATAACAATTTTAAAAAAAGACCTAAATAAATGGAGAAACATATCGCAGCCATGGATTCAAAGACCCCACATAATAAAGGTGTTAATTCTCCCCAAATTGATACACAGGTTTAAAATCATTCTTATCAAAATCCAGAAAATGTTTTATAGATAGGAATAAACTGTTCTAAAATTTATATGAAAAGTTAAAGGAACTAAAATAGATAAAACAATTTTGAAAACGAACAAATCAGGTGAGATCAATCTACTCCATATGAAAACTTTCTATATAGCTACAGCAGTCAAGACTGAGGTATTGGCAGAGTGACAGGCACACAAAGCTCATCCAAACAGAACAAAAAAGCCAGGAAGGGACAGAGAAAACTACAGCCAAATGATCTTTGACAAAGATGCAAAAACAATTCAATGGAGGAAAGATGGTCCTTTCAACAAATGATGCTAGAGCAATTGTATATCCGTGGGCAAAAAAAGGAAAAAAATGAACTTCCAACTAAACTTCAAGTTTGTACAAAAATTAATAAAATGGATCCTGGGTTCAAGTGTAAAATATAAAACTATTAAACTTTTAGGAAAAAAAAAACGGGAAAAGTGTCATGGCAGCATCTTAGACTGTGATGGCTGTAGGGAGAAGGCACTGTAGGGAGAGTGACCAAGCGGTCCTCTCCCCTCCCCGGGTCCCCCTCCCCTATCCCTTCCCCAAGCCTCCTTGCCAACTCCCCCGTCCCTTCTCCTCCTACCAGCTCGGCTCCCATCCCGACCCCATGGGAACTTCTGGAGGCTGCACTCCTCTTCTCTCTTCTTCCCTCTCCTTAGCCCCCTTTCTCCCCTCTTCCTGGCCCTGGGCACCAGCCAACGTATCTTTCTGCTGGCCCCCGGCCACAACAAGACATGGTCCCGCACAGGCCAGTTGAATGGGTCAGGCTATGGTCAACAGCTTGGACAAGCAGGAGGTGCTGGGGATTGAACCTGGGACCTTGTACATGTGAAGCAGACACTCAACCACTGAGTTACATCCGTTCCCTCTGGGTCATTATGAGAAGCTAAGAAGCGATGCCTAAAAGGCAGAGTGAAGTTTCCCACAGTCTTGTGGTGCTAGGAGACCATCTTCTCCTAGAGAGAAGAGACCTGCAAGAAATACACGAGGAGTCTAACCCTCAAAGACCTGGAAAAAAGGTTCTAGGGCTTAGAACACCAAGGGAAGGCTGACCACCACCCAGAAGAGAGAGCGGCAAAGAAAAAAAAAAAAGCATCTCTACAGAAAAACTCTCTGAGCCAAAGTTACAGCTGCTGGCACCCAGCCCCCTACCCTCAAAGCAGACATCTTTGCACTCTCCATCCTCTGGCCAGCAGCACAGACAGAGGGGGCCGCAGGGATCCACCACCCCAGGAAAAGGAAGGGAGAAGGATGCTGCCTAAGGTTGATGCAGCTTCTTGCCCACAAATTTGGTCTCCTGTGTCCCACGAGCCCTTCCAGGCTGGGTGGGGCTGCACAATTGTTCTCCCTGGGAGCTGTCAGGGGACTAAAGAGATCCGACCCTCTCGATTTCCCTCCCTACTGACCAGGACTGGTTGTTGAGGACACAGAGGGGAGTGAGATTATTTCCTACCCAGGAAATGGGAAGGAGCTCCTGGCAAAAGGAGAACAGCTTCTGAGAAAGATTGATTTGAGAGGCTCTGAACAGCCCTGGGGCAGGATCCTCTGTCACATTGCTCTGGTCAGAGCTGCAGAAAACACCGCGTTCTGACCAGGGATTCAACTGAGGACTGCTGAAGAGGGCCATCTGTTGGCAGATGCAGGAAATGCATGCAAGGAAAATAAAAGTAAATAAATTTTAAAACGCTTTTTCAAGCCTTTACAACTTCCCTCTCCAAGGCTCTTAGAAGTGTGTCTGCAACCCATTACTGAGTCCTTGCGCAGATTTGAGCAACTAAACAGGGACAGTCCTAAAGAGCTAGAACAGGTGATTGAACCAAGAATCATTGAATGGCAGTAACACACAGCCTCCTGCCACTAAATCCCATAAAACTCCTAGAAGAAAATGTAGGGAAACATCTGCAAGACCTGGTGGTAGGTGGTGGTTTCTCAAACCTTACACTGAAAGCACAAGCAACAAAAGAAAAAATGGATATATAGGACCTCCTCAAACAAACACTTTTGTTCTTCAAAGGACTTTGTGAAGAAGGTGCCAAGACAACCCACTCACTGAGAGAAAATATTTGGAAACAACATATCCAGTAAGGGTTTGATTCCCATGTTATATAAAGAGATCATACAATTCAACAATAAAAGGGCACGTAAATCCAATTTAAAAATGGGGGAAAGACTTAAACACATTTCTCCAAAGAGGAAATATAAGTGGCAAAAAAAAAAAAAAAACACGTTAAAATATGTTCAGTATCACTATTAGTGAAATGCAAATCAAAATGACAATGAGATATCTCACACCTCAGAAAAGCCATTATTTTTTTAAAAATAGAACACAATTACAGGAGAGGATGTGGAGATACAGGAACACTTCTTGATTGTTGGTGGGAATGTAGAATGGTGCAGCCTCTATGGAAGACAGTTTGGAGGTTCATCAGGTACCTAAATATAGAACTGCTATATGATCCCACAATCCATCTACTAGGAATATATCCCGAAGAACTGAAAACAGTGACACAAACAGACATTTGCACACCAATATTCAGAGGGCATTATTCACAGTTGCCAAAAGATGGAAACAACCTATGTTTCCATCAACTGATGAATGAATAAAGAAAATGTGGTATATACATACGATGGAACACTATGCCGCTGAAAGAAGAAATGAAATTGGAATGCATGTGATAACATGGAGGTAACTTGAGGACATTATGCTGAGTGAAATAAGCCCAACACAAAAGGACAAGTATTGTTTGGTCTCACTAATATGAACTAAATACGAAGAATAAACACATGGGGTTAAAATTTACAGTATAGGTTACTAGGAGATAGGATGTAGAATTTTCAATTAGCTTGACTGTAAAAGTGTGGAAATGGATAGAGTTGATGTTAACTCATTATAGCGAGCATAAATAGCACGGCTGGTTTATAAATGGGATTGTGGCTGAAAGGGGTAGTCTAGGGGTATAAAGGGATATACAAGTCAATTGAAAGAAAGCAAGAGAATAATTTAGGGACTGAATAACACAGTGAACCCCGAGGTAGATGAGGATTGTGGCTAATAGTACAAATACAAGAATGTTCTTCTATGAACTAGAACAAACATACGAAACTATTACAAGGTGGTAAGAATATGGTGATGCATGGGAAAATACAATTAATGTAACTTATGGCTTACAGTTAGCAGCAGTATTATAATATTCTTGCATCAATGTCAGAGAAGGTACTATATTAATGCTAGGGTCAATAATTGGGGGTATGGAATTTTTTCTTTTGGACAGTGGAAAACATTCAAAAATTTACTGAGGCGATGACTGCACAACTCTGATGAAAGTAAGACTTTGGATAGCATGTACAAGGCACGGGACCATGTAACAGTGAGCCCTGTGGCAGGAGATGGACTTTGTGCTGGTTAACAGTACAAATAGGAGAGTGTCTCTCATGAACTATGACAAATGTGCAATACTCATAAACGGTGGTAACAGTAGAGAGTGTATGGAAAAAATTTACCAAATGTAAGTGAGGGACCATAGTTGTAATAGTCCAATGATGCTCTTTCATAATCTGTAACAAATGTTACAGTAAAAATGAATCAACAAAATGAACATGTATAAACAGGTATCAATTCGAAAAATGTAATAATTTTTAAAAATAAGTCACAAACATAGTGAATATATTTAATGTCATTGCATGATACACTTAAAATGGTTAAAATGGTAAAATTTATATCATGTGTATTTTTAATGATTAAAATAGTAAATTTTATATCATATATATTTTACTACAGAAAAGAAACTTGGAAAAGACTTACAGTATATTTTTATGTAAAAATGTTAAACTGTAATTTTTACAAACATATTCATATGTAGTAAAAATATAAAAACAGGGACAGAAAAAGTACAAATCCACTTCAGAACAGTGGCTAACACTAGAGAGCAGAGATCAGGCAAAGGTGACAAGAAAGTGTCAATATACCTGTAATCTTTTGTTTCCTTAAAAAGAAAAAAGTATCCAAGCAAGCTTTGAAAATTATCATTTTTTAAATGTAGGTGATGGGTACACAGACATATATTACTTTATTATCTATAGGTTTTTTTTTTAATTAGAAATATTTATAATAAAAAAAGAAATATCCATCCAAAGGAAAAATATCAAATATCCTCCCTTTCCTCTCTCTCTCTCTCTCTCTCTCTCTGTCTCTCTCTTGCTCTTACACACACACACACACAGAAACAAATAATGAAAGAGGAAAAAAAAACTTTCTAAAACAATGCCACCCAACAGTAGAAGAAGCAGCTACCTGCTGCCTCCTCCCCAGAACCTTCCAGGCCTTGCATCTGTACATCAACTTGGCATATAACAAAGCGTAAAGAACAGTTGTCAGTGAAAAATCTCCATAATTTTCTATGTAAAATACAAATGCCCAAAGCTATCAAACAGAGCCAAATACTTGCTGCTACTTCTGACAACTTATAGCCACAAGTTATGATTTTCTAATTTAATAGAAATAAAAAGTAAGGGAATGAGTATGATGGACAACCCTCATCTCTCCAAAATACCAAAAGTATCTACAACTTAAAGCAAAACAGTTCCTTCCATCTGCCCATGAGATCTAAGCCCCCTCTCAATCTGAAGCAGAGAGGGCATCACCATCCCAAATCCTCAAGGTTGAGGGATGAGCAGACGAAAAGGGGGAGTGCACCATGGGCAAAGCAAACTTATTAATATTGTAGTAATGGAGGAACACGTAACATGCAACACTGATATAAAGACAGAGGTCACCAGAGGTTCCGAGGAGCAGGGGAGGGATAATAGGCAGAACATGGGGCATTTTTAGGGCATTGAAGTTAAGGATGAACCACAATGCAAACTATAGACCTTGGTCAGTAGCAATGCTTCAGTATTTAGTCATCAATTGTAAAAAATGTGCCACACTAATGTAAGATGTTATTAATAGGGGGAGATGGGAGAAGGGGAGGGGGTGGGGTATATGGGAATGGAACCCCTTTTAAGATGGCTCAGTAAAAAGAATGCAAGAAAAAAACGGGGCCGGGGGGGACCTTCAGGATCTAGGACTAGTCAAAGAGTTCCAAGCCTTTACCTGAAAGCATGGTAAATAAAAGAAAAAATAAATGGAACTCCACCAAAATTTTAAACTTTTGTTCTGCAAAAGACCTTGTTAAGAGGATGAAGACATGATGCAAAATAGAAGAAACCATATATCCAAAAAGGACTAATACCTAAAATATAAAAAGTATTCTCAAAACTCAACAATAATGAAAAACAGAACCACATTTTGCTGAAGAGTTTATGCAGATGGTAAGTAAGCATTTGAAAAGATATCCTATATCACTAGCAATTAGGGAAATGCAAATTAAAATCCCAGTGATGTATCACTACACACCTATCAAATGGTTGAAATGGAAAGCAGGGACAACAGCGAATGCTGGGGAGGAGGCAGAAAACTGGAGCACTCACAGACTGTTTGTGGGACAGTAAAACAGTGTAGCCTCTCAGTAAGACCGTTGGCAGCTGCTTACTAAACAAAACATGCAATTACTATACGACCCAGCAACTGTGCTCTTAGGCGTTTATTCCAGAGAAATGAAAATGTAAGTTCACACCCAAACCTGTACGTGAAAGCTCATAGCTGCTTTCTTTGTGATCTACAAAAAATGGATCCGTCTAGTGAGTGAGTCAACAAACTGGTCCCTCCATACCACGGAATACTATTCAGCAACAAAGAGCAGGCTTGACATATGCCACCACTCGGACGAATCTCCAGAGACCTAGGCTTACTGGAAAAGCTCAACTTCACAAAATTATTCACATTAAAACCCACCAATCTATGAGCTCATAGATTCAGGGGTCAGGAGTCCAGGCCTGGCTGCAGAGTTCCCCTGCTCAGAGCCTCAGCAGGTGGGACTCAAGCTGTCGACCCAGGCTGCAGTCTCGCCCAAGGCTCGGACCCTACGTCCAAGGCCGTTACTGTTGGCAAAGTTCAGTACCTTGCAGCTATACGTCCGATGTCCCCATTTTCTTGCTGGCTGTCAGCAGGAATCACTCTCAACTCCTAGTGGCCAATCTCAGGTCTCAGTACATGGCCGCCTCTGCCATCAGTTCACCACCTCGCTGTTTGATTCTTTAAAGTGGATAATCTTACAAAAGCACCCAAATGATTAGGTCAGGCTCACCTAGGATAAACTCCTTTTGGGTTAACTCAAAGTAACTGATTGGGGACCTTAATTACATATGCAAAATTCCTTCATTTTCACCATTTAGCATATCCCAGTCATGGGAATGACATTCCATCACCTTCCCAGGTCCCCTCCACCTAAGGAGTGGGATTACACAGGGCATGCGAAGCTCCGCTGACATTCTTTTCCAGATAGTGTCTCCTCTAAGCAATACGTTTCCAGCAGTCCTCAGCGTGCAGCAGGACATAGAGCGCCTCTGCTTTGGAGAAGGAGAGGCAAGCTGGCAGAGACATGGCAGATTCAACTTTCCAGATTCAATGTCATCAGCACCAAACTTAGAAGAAAAATGTTACGAGAGACAGTCATCATGAGCTTGAAATTCAGAAAAATTTAGAACATCTTCTAAGACTTCTCAAAATGGATTTGGGCGCGATGGGAGAAGAGACCACCCACCGCCGGTCCAGGGCCTGGCAGTCGCCTCGGCCAGCCACACTGCCCCCGTGGCCTTCGCCCTTGAGGCCCGTGTTTGCTTATCAGCACAGAGGCCTCAGAGGCCCTCGGGACTTCCTGGGATGGGGCGCAGCAGTGGAGGTTCACAAAAGCCTGGAGCGAGGCGGCTGCTGAGGAGCTGCTGCCTGGAAGAACGTGCGTGTTCTCTTCACCTGGGGACGGAAACAACCCTCCCATCAAGCTGCCCCCCATAAGGACAGAGTAGAGTGCCGGGGCGGCTCCCCCGAGCAGCTGCAGGCAGGCAGAAGGACACGCAGGGCCCTGGAAGCCTCTTCCCCTCCCCACACTTGGGTTTTCTAGTGGCTGAAATGAGACATGGGCCAGACCTTCCAGGCCTGGTAATCCAAGTCACCTGCAGAACTACTGGGCTCCTGCCCGTGGCAGATGTCAGAGAACTCTGAAAGGTCATTGTCCTCGCCCCATCAAAGAGGCATCAGAGCACAGCCTCCTCTCGCCTCGCTTGTAACCCGCTCCTCTGTGAGGTCATTAAGCCGGAAAACACTCGCTGCATTTAAAGATCAATGGAAATGAAGCTCAGGGACTTCACAGCGAGACTCTGATGAGCCCAAAGCCCTGGAGACTGCTGGCGCCGTGCTATTGCCTAAGACATAGGCGCACTCTCGGGTAAGCAGATTGCTTTTAAAATAGCTGGCTAACCAGATAAAAGCCCACGCTTGTCTCTTTGATGCTTTCTGAGAGCTGATTTAAAACTTGGATGCAGGTTCCTCAATGTGGACAAAGGCTCTGGCCAGGCAGCGCCCCAAGTTTCTGCTCCAGGAAATGGAAATCCTTCATGTTTGCCCTGCCTGCTGCCGGGTGGGGGTGGCTGAGGTTTTGCTTTGTTTTTCTGTGAGAAGATAAAACACACTAGAAGCTGAGGAGGGCAGAAACTCGTCTAATCACTCTGAAACAGTGCCTGGTATACAGCTGGCACTCAGTGCATGCTGGGGAGCAGCGTGGGTGGGTGAATGAATAAATGATGAATGAGTGAGTGAAAATGCTTGGTTCCATTCTAGGTTTGAACATGAGTTTTTTTGCCTAACGGCCAGCCAACTTTGCTAGCTTCTCCCAGTCCGCACTTTTCCTTTCACCCAAGAACCCTGAACGTCACTGCGGATTTGGTGTTTCTCTAGGGCTCTGTGACCTTGAGCAAACTGCTTGCCCTCTCTGGGCCTCAAGCAGAGACGGGGCAGCTCTCCAGGTCTCTTCCCTCCTAGTGTCCGCGATCCAGGGTTCCAGGCCCCTGAGAGCCTGTGGGGAAGGGTTCCGCCACTGTGAGATGCTGCCTCGACACTGGCAGGCTTCCGGGGGGATAAAAGGCTTCCTCAGCCACACCAGGACTGGCACGGGCCGTCGGCCTTGCCTGCACAGCCCCAGGCGGCACCAGCCCCGTAAGGCACCTTCACCACGATGCTCTCCGAGGCTGGTGCCAGCTTTGTGCGCTTGGCTGCCAGAGAAGTAGGAGGCGGGAGGCTCCGTCCCATCCACATTAACAGCAGGGCCTGGGGAAGGCACCCGGCAGCAGGGGGCAGGGAGCAGGGGCCACAGGCTCAGCCTCCCTACCAGCACCCCCAAGACTATGAGCCTCCAGCGGAGGACGGGTCGGGCTCATGAGCCCACTGGGCTGACATTTCAGGGCCGCGGAAGCGCCACGCTCTGCAACCCATGGTGACAGTGGGAGACGACAGCACATCCCCGTCAGGCCCCTGACCTCCCACTCTTGGTTCTCAGCACCTTGGGCGCCTGGGGAGGGGCTTGGCAGCACCTCAGCCTTCTTCCTGTGCAGGTCATGGCGTTAGCCTGCTCAACTTAAGGTCCTCCTTCTCCTTCTCCGCTGGCCAGATCCCCCCGTGAGGTCCTTCGGTCCCCAGGGTGAATCTGATCTCTTTGCTGAAGAAAGGGGCAGCGAGTAGAGGCAGATCGGAGGCTCCTGCAGGGGAGGGAGGGACGGGGAAGTGGGGTCTGCTCTCAGCCAGCCTGGGCCCACTCCCATAAGCCTGCGGGCTCACCTTCTCCCGCTGCACGCCCAGGTCCCTGCCAGCTGAGGTGGTCCAGGGACGAGGAGTCCAGACCTCCGTGCTCCAGGCAGTGCCCCAGCCCAGCCAGGGGAATGCAGGAAAGGGCAGGCCAAAGCGGGCAGTGCCGAGAGCCACGAGCCGGGTGCTGGGAGAGCTGAAGGCAGAGGCAGCTGCCCCTGAAACCGTGTTCCTCGACTCTGAGATGAGTAAATGGACCAAAAGACAGGGCTGAAAAGTAAATTTTTTAAAACAATATCCTTTTTTTTTTTTTAAGGATAAAGTACATAAGAAAAAAGTATACCTATCTTTCCTCATGAAAGATTAACTGCTAAAGGAATTGATCTGCTTACAAAAACAAGTAGAAAACCTCGTGAAATACATGAAGTGACTGTTTTCAAGCTGTGAGTGGCAGCTAGCGGATGACTGTGGACCTAGGTAAAGGAGAAGCCAGAGAGGCGAGCAGCAAAGCCGGCCCCTCAAGGCAGCTCCAGGTGGCCGGCTGCAGAGCCAGCATCAGAGAGGAGGGGCTGTGCAGAGCCCCCGCGGGTCCTGGGCCGGGTGCTGGGCTGCCCAGGTATGGGCAAACATCACCAGGCCAGGGGAAGAGCCAGAGCTCCCACGGGGACTGGGAGACCTGGTCAGACACAGGATACTGGGTGGGGTCCTAGGACAGTCACTCCCTAGAAGGGGGCTATATGGCCCTGGAGTGATGGACACTCTGGTGAAGTTTAGAAGCCAGCCTCAGTAGGGTCAAGCTGTTTGGTAAATAACCACATTCCAGAACAAAGTAACACAGCAGAATTCAGCCCTCAAAATGAAAAACTCACAATGTTTCACACAATCAAAATGTACTAACTTGAGATGGTGGGAAGATGGTGGCACAGGAGCTCCAGGACTCAGTCCTTCCACCAGAACAACTACTAAGCAGGCAGGAACTGTCCGAAACAATGAGCAATCAAGCAGGAAAAAAAGGAAAGAAAATGCATCCAAATTGGAAAGTAAAAAGCAAAACTTTCCCTGTTTGCAGATGATGTAATCCTATATACAGAAAATCCCTAAAAATCCACAACAAAGCTCCTAGAACTAATAAACGAATTCAGCAAAGTGGTGAGGTACAAAATCAATACCCAAAAATCAATAGTCTTTTTATATACAAGCAATGAACAACTGGAAAAAGAAATCAAGAAAAAAAACCCATTCCCAATAGCAACTAAAAGAATCAAATATCTAGGAATGAATCTAACCAAGGATGTAAAGGACTTATACACAGAAAACTATAGAACATTGCTTTAAAAAGTCAAAGAAGACTTAAATAAATGGAAGGACATTCCATGTTCACGGATTGGAAGGCTAAATATCATTAAGCTGTCAGTCCTACCCAAATCAATTTATAGATTTGCCGAAATGGAAAAGCCAATCATTAAATTTAGGTGGAAGGGTAAGGGACCCTGAATAGCAAAAGCACCTTGAAAAGGCGGAATGAATCTGATCTCAATGTTCATTACAAGGCCATAGTAATCAAAACAGCATGTACTGGCACTAGGAGAGACATATAGACCACTGGAACTGTGTTGAGAGCTCAGAAATCAACCCTCATATTTACGGCCAACTGATTTTTAACTAGAAGCAAAGACAACTCCATTGGTAAAGAATAGTCTCTTTCACAAAGTGCTGTGAAAACTGTATTTACGTTAAAAGAAAAGAAAAAAAAAAAAAAAAAAAAGGAGGAACCCCACCTCACCCCATATACAAAAATCAGCTCGAAATAGGTCAAAGACCTAAATATCAGAGCTAGAATTATCAAACTCTCAGAAGAAAACTTAGAGACACATCTTCAGGACCTTGTTTTAGGTGACCGTTTCTTAAATTTTATACTCAAAGGAGAAGCAACAAAAGGAAAAAATAGATAAATGGAATTCCATCAAAATTTAAAACTTTTGCACCTCAAAGGACTTTATCACGAAAGTAAAACAACAAACTACACAATGGGAGAAAATATTTGGAAACCACGTATCTGATAAAGGATATATCCAGGATATTAAAAGAAATCCTTTAACTTAAAAAAAATAAAAATAAAAATTTTTAAAAATGGGCAGAAGACTTGAATAGACAACCCTCCATAGGAAAAATACATGAAAAGATGCTCAACATCATTAGCCATCAGAGAAATGCAAATCAAAAACACAATGAGATACCATTCACATCTATTAGGATGGCTGCTATTTAAGGACAATGGAAAATGACAAGTGCTGGAGAGGATGTGGAGAAATAGAAACACTCACTCAATGCTGGTTGCAATGTGAAATGGTGCCGCCACTGTGGAAAACATTTTGGTGTTTCCTCAAAAAACTAAGTATAGAACTACCATATAACCTGGCAATTCCACTACTAGGTATATGCCCAAAAGAATTGAAAGCAGTGACTCGAGCAGATATTTGCACACCAATGTTTATAGTAGCATTATTCACAACTGCTAAAAGATGGAACCAACCCAAAATGTCTATCAACCAATGAATGAATAAACAAAATGTGGTATATATATATATATAAAATAGAATATTATTCAGCCATAAAAAGGAATGAAATCCTGATACACATTATAACATGGATGAACCTTGAAGATAACATGTTGAGTGAAATAAGACAAACATAAAGAGACAAATATTGTACGATCTTACTTATTTGAAATAATTAGAATAAGCAAACTCATAGAGTCAGAATCTAGAATAGAGGTTACCAGGGGACAGGGTGGGAATAGGGAAGGGAAAGTTAAGGTTTAAAAGGTACAGAGTTCCTATTTGGAATGATGGAAATGTTTTGGTAGTTGATGGTATGGATGGTAGCACAGAATTATGAACATAATTAACAGCACTAAAATATGTATCTTAATGTAATTAAATGGGGAAATGCTATATTATATATATGGTAACAGAATACTTTTTTTTTTTAATTCATGAGTCTACACACACAGTGAACCCTAAGTTGAACTATAGATTATCTTAATAGTATAATTATAAAAATGTGCTATCATAAATTATAACAAATATTCCACACGAAAGCCAAGTGTTGTTAATAGGGTGGAATATGGGAATCCTGTATTTTTATGCATGATTGTTCTGTAAGTCCAAAACTTGTCCTCTAATAAAGAAAAAAAAAAAGTACCAAGCATGTGAAGTAAACAGGAAAAAAATCAAACAATGGAAACAAATTCCAACATAACAGAGTGATAAAAATAGCAAACAAGAGTATAAAAATTGCTGTTATACATATTGTAGATAGTTTCAAGGATGTAAAGGAAAACATGAACATAATGAAGAGAAAAATGGAAGATAAAAAATATAAATTTCTAAAAGACAAAATGTAATATATGAAATGAAACACTAGATGAGATTAACAAGTTTGGTATTACAGAAGAAAAGACCAGTGAACTTGAAGACAAAACAGTTGAAACTATCAAAATTGAATCACAGAGAGGAAACAGACACAAATGGAAGAGTCTCAGAGACTTAGGATACAATATCAATGTATCTAATATGCACATAAGTAAAGCTCCAGAAGGTTGGGGGGCCCACAAAAAATATTTGAAGAAATAATGGCAAAAAAAATTACAAATTGGATAAAAAATTATAAACTCGCAAATCTAAGCATCTCCACAACTTCAAGCAGAACAGTCATAATAACCATCCAGAGTGTGTCGTAACCATGATCCTAAAGGCTATGTTCTCTGACCACAACGAAAGCACTAACAGAGACAACTGGAATATTCTCCCTAAATGTTCAGAAATTAAACTGCATGCATCTAAATAATCCATGGATCAAAGTAAAGAGAAAGTACAAAATATTTTTGGATGAATAAATGAAAACATGATATATAAAAATTCATTGGGTGCATATAGAACATATAGTCTTAAATGTTTACATTGTAAAAGGAAAGGCCTCAAATCTATGGTCTGATCCATATTAAGCAACTATAAAAAGAAGGGCAAGTTTAACTCAAAACAAGAAGGATGGCAATGATAAATACAAGACTTGAAATCAATGAAATAGAAAACAGAAAAATAATAGATAAAATTTATGAAGCCAAAAGCTGGTTCTTTCATCCCAGACTCCTCAGGACTGGGGGAAGAGCTATGAACTAGAGTGGACTTGATGGTATTCTGTTGTAGACATATTGTGATTCAAGCAATGGAAGAAATTATAACAGTGAGATGGAGCCAGTGGCCACTGGACGCTTTCGGGGCAGGGAGGGGAAAAACAGTTGTAATACAGGGGTTTTTTCAGGACTTGGGAATTGTCCTGAGTGACATTACAATGACAGATATAGGCCATTTTACATCAGCATATACCATGCAGAACTGTGTGGGAGAGAGTGGGGTCTACAGTGTGAACTGTGGTCCATGCTTAGTGGCAAAGCCCCAGGATGTGTATATCCATTGCAGGTGATGAGCCATGCTAATGAAAGATGTTTATGTGGGAGGTTGTGGGAGGTGTAGGAGGTGGGGAACAGGGGAATCCCTGTAATTTTTGTGTAATATTTATGTAATCTAAGCATTTTTTAAAATATGTAAAAAATATATATATATATAACTTTTATGTAAGCAAATGCAAAAAAAAATAAAAATTAAAAAAAAATAAAATCTACAATATTTTCTTTAAAAAAAAAAGCTGGTTCTTTGAGAAAATTGATAAACTTGATAAACTTCAAACTAATCAAAAAAAAAGAAAAAAGATACAAACTACTAATATCAGAAATGAAATAGGGAATATTAACACAGGTCTTCAGACATTAATAGAATATTTTGAAGAACTTTAAGCCAATATCTTAAAAGCTTAGATAAAATGGACGCATTCCTTGAAAGGCACAAACTACCAAAGATCATTCAGGAAGAAACAGATATCCTGAATAGCCCCATATCTAATTAAACTTGAATTCTTCCCACAAATTAAACTCCAGGCCTGGTTGGCTTCACTGTGAATCCTACCAATAATTAAGGAAGAAATAATATCATTCTGTACCAAATCTTTCAAAGCATGGACGAGGTGGAACTATTTCTCACTTCATTTTTAATTACTTTTATTTGGATTTGCACCAAGTTTTTGGTTCCTAAGACCAACGGATTACTGTTATCCTATAAAAGTAAGAAAGCTTTAAAAGCCCAGTCTTACCTTGATATTAAAACCAGACAAAGAACTCACAAGCAAAGAAAGCTACAACCAATATACATTTATGAAGACAGAGACAAAAATTCTTAAAATTTTATTAAATCGAATCCAGCATTATATATAAAGTATTATATATCATGACCAAGTAGGGTTTATCCTACTTGGATGAAAGGATAACATGTGAAGATGAATCAATGTACTTCACCGTAAGAACAGACTAAAAGACATATATAGGGAAGCAGATGTGGCTCAAGCAATTGGGCTCCCGCCTACCACATGAGAGGTCTCAGGTTCGGTTCCCAGTGCCTCCTAGAGAGGACGAGCAGGACTGTGAGCTGTCACAATGGGTTGGTGCAGTGAGCTGGCCCAGCAAGATGACAGAACAAGAGACAAGGATGAGAACATAATGAGAGACACAACAAAGCAGGGAGGGGAGGTGGCTTGAGCAATTGGGTGCCTCCCCACCATGTGGGAGAACCCGGGTTCAGTTCCTGGTGCCTCCTAAAAAAGGAAGACAAGCACACAATGAACAGACAGTGAGCACAAGCAATGAGGGGATGGGGAGAAATAAATGAAAAATAAATCTTAAAAAAAAAAAAAAGAAAAAAATATATACATATATATATATAATCATCTCAATAGATGCAGATGCCTATCACTATGGCAACCGTGGATGAGCGCCTCTCAGATTCCCTCCAAAGAACCTACTGCTGCAAAGAGCATAATTGACAGGTAGCCCCTGGACTGCTCCTGCACAAATTACTTTAATAAGTTCAACAACAACTACAATGCAATTCCGACTTCCACTCGCCACAGGTGGTTCGGACTCCACAGGACAAGGGTGACCCTCTACAAGGCTGCACTTCAGACCCCAACCACAGATTTGGGGGTGCCCAGGCCACCCGCAATCTGACCAACTGGCTATAAATTCGGGGGTTCCCATCACACTCTCTGGTCCAATAATTCTCTAGAATGACATGTAGATCTCAGGGAAGTGCTATGTTTATGATTATAGTTTTATTATAGAAAGAACAGGATACGAATCAGAAGAAGCCAAAAAAAGACACCCATCAAGTGAGGCTGGGAAGAGTCTCAAACAAGCTTTCATGTCCTCTCCACATGGGGACAGGACCTGTAACCCTCTCGGCACTTCCATGTATGTTATCAATCGTAGGAAGTCACCTGAGCTTCAGTATCCAAAGCTTTCATGGGATTTCTTTGGATAGGCATGTTGGATTGATGCAATGGCCATAGGAGAACTCAATCTGCAACCCCCTCTCCTCTCCAGAGTTCAGACCAATAAGACCTAGCTCTAAGCTCAAACACAAGGGTGGTCCTTCTGGCATGGCCAGGTCCACCACGAGTCAACCGATTAGCATGGACTGTTAGGTGTGTTGGGGGCCCACTAAGTATAGCAAAGACATTCCTACCTCAGGAAATTCCAGAGATTTAGAGGTCCACCCCCTGGAGCTTGGACAAAGGTCAGATCTCTTTTTGGAGGGCAAATTCATGTCTATACAGCCTGTGAACAGTGAAGGGACATGTCCCCCAGTGCTCCAGTCAATGTCAGAATAAGGGGAGGTTGCAGCTGCCTGCCCATTCCTTTCCGGCACAAGCCTTTCCCAATGGGCAGGCACCCTTTGCTCTGGCCTGGCCAGAACTTTCCCAGAACTGCACTGCAGTCTGAGACTCGTTCTACCCAATCTTCCCTCCTCCCCTTTCACAGTTGTCAGACCTGCTTTTCAGTCGGTGATCTCTTCCCAGCTACTTCTGTCCCCTTCCCCTTTCTCCATCACAGGCAGTCCCCCAATAGCCTCTTGCTGATCCACTCGTACCTGGGCATCTGTCTCTCAAAGGACCTGGACTGGCACAGGTGGTGTCACAAGTGGTCCACTAAAACAAGCAGCAAGACTGTTCAGGGACTGGTTCTCTCACCACCTGGCTAGCAGAGAGGACCCCCCCGCCCCGAGTAGGTCGAGGGGCACAGATAGTCCCTGGCACATACGATGGTCTAATGCTGAAAGTTTTGCAAATGCTGACCTGGGAAGGCATGCCAGTGGAGGAGAATGCCGCTGCCAGTGCAGTGATTCGAGCTCGTGGACAATGCCGACACAAGTCATGGGGGGCAGGGGGGCTGGTCACTGCTAAGCAGTACTGTCTTCCTGCATGGGGATAATGCAAAACTGAGAGCCACCAGCAAGCAGGGACAGCCAAGCATGAGTGCCCGAGGGGCCCTTTCATCCTTTACCCGGAGGTCCTTATCTCTTGCATGGAAAATCCACCCCAGCTAAGGCATAAATTCAGGATCCTAGGGCTGGGGCTGCCACACTCCCGAAAATTTGGGAGCTGGCCTTGTCAACTGCTTACGCTAAGGTTGCTGTCCTGATTGGGAAAGTCTGGGACACTGAAATGTGGGAAAGGGACACCTGGTAGGTGCCTGCAAGGATTATTGCCACCCCCTGGAGATGCCCAGCACTCTCTTGGCTGCCAGGACAATAACTCGGTCCAAATCCCAGCTTAGGCTGGCCTTGGACATGCTGGCCCTGATAAGGATTAGTTTCTGAGGGCTGCCATGGAAAATTAACACAAACTTGGTGGCTTAAAACAATAGAAATATGTTGCCCCACAGTTCTGGAAGCTCTAAGTCTGAAATGAAGGTGTTGGCAGGGCTGTGCTCCCTCTGGAGGACCTAGGGGAGGATTCTTCCTCAGCTCTCCCAGCTTTAGGTGGCTCCAAGCAATCTTTGGCAATCCTTGGCATCCGTCACTCCAATTTCTTCATGTGGCCTTATTCTGCCTGCCTTCACTTGGCCGTCTGTGTGGTGTCTTTGTGGATTTAGAGCCCACTCTAATCCAATATGCACTCACCTAACTAATTACATCTGCAAAGCCTCCTTCCAAATAAGGTCCCTGGGTTGTTTTGGGTCTTTTGTGGACCCCAGAAAATTATGTTCTTAAATTGAACCTATTGTGAACCTTTGATTAGATTAGTCAAGGGCTGTTTGATTAGGTTGCTCCAGTAGGGCATAGCCCAGCATGGGTCTTAACCCTCTTACTGGAGCCCTTTATAAACGGAGGAGCAAAAGCCTCAGTCACAGAAAAAAGCTGTAGTAATAGAAAGAAGCCTCCAGATGTTGAAATTAACAAGCTCAGAAAAGAGAAAAGCCACCGATGGAGCAGCCTGAAGCTGAACCAATGAGGCCCAGAGGAGAGGGGGAGAGATGAGCAGACACCGCTATGTGTCTGACCACCCAGAGCTGTAGTTTGGGAAGAAAGCATTGCCTGATGATGCCTTGATTTGGACACTTTCACAACCTCAGAACAGTAAGTTTTTAACCTAATAAATCCCTATTGTAAAAGCCACCCCATTTCTGGTATATTTCCCCCAGCAAGATTTTAGCAACTAAAGCAGTCATATTCTGAGGTTCTGTGTGACAGAAATTTTGGGGAGACACTATTCACCCAGTACACACCTTCAAAGTTTGAATTAGCCAGTACCATCAGCAAGTGCCAGGGAAGTATCCTGGATTGGCTTTGCAGATGCATGGTCAAGGAGGCCAAGATGGATTAAGAATTCATGGAATTTCAGACACTTTCTGGAGATGTAGGATTTAACACCCTGGAAAGGACCCAAGATGATAGAGTCTGGGGAAAATGATGGCCAGGCTGAGTGAATTGGAAATGCATGAGTGTCCTGGCACTTGGTAGAGGGAGGAAAAGAAAGGCTGGAACAGGGGGAGTGGAGAAATTAGTGCCACCCTCACAGGCCTGCAGGACACAGGAGTGGTGTCCACCATAGCTCCATGTAACTCACCTGCAGAAGTTGATGGATTCTGGAGAATGGGAGAACGTTGTAAGATCAACCACAGATGTGAATGCAGCTGCTGGGCCAGACATGGTATCGTTGATAGATTAATAAGACCTCAGGTAAATGGTTCACAGCCGTTGATTTGGTGGCTGCTTTCTCATCTGAACAGAAAAGAAAATAGAAACAGTTCTCATTCTTGTGGAATGGACAATACTCATTTACAGTTTCCCCCTAGGGTCAACTCTTCTTCCACTCTCATAATATTATCTGAAGGAATATAGACCACCTGGAGCTGCCATAGCACATCACGCCGATCTACTGCACTGATATCATGTTGACCAAGCAAGACAAGAGAGAAGTGGCCAGTGTGTAGGGCCCAGGCACTCCAGAGGGTGGAAGACAAACCCCAGGAAGGTGGGAGGACCTGTCCTTCAGTGAAGCTTGTAGAGTCCCAGTGGTGAGGGCCAAGGTAAAAAGTAGATTGCTGCACCAAAGAAGGCTCAGTGCCAGGAGGGTCTTTTTGGTTCTGGAGGTGACACATTGCACATGACCAGTGTTGCAAACAGACCCTGTGACGTAGGGCAGATGACAGGCCCTCTGGTGTTGGAGATGTCAGTGGTGGGGAACAAAGCTGTGGGAAGTTTATGACAAGCCCAAGGAGGGGAGTCAGGATGTCCCTAGAATTCAGAAACAGGGCCAAGCTCGGAATTATACATGCTTTCACAATTGCTGCTGACATGTTACATGGACTTGCATGAACACGGGGCTTCAAGGGACAGCATCTGGAACTTTCGCTTAAGAGCTGAGTTCTGTCCTAAAGACAGACTCACTAAAGCACAAAGATGGGCCAGGAGAAACCATCGTGACATGGAAGTGGTCCGTGTGGGACTGAGCACAAGCAGGACCAGCAAGCACAAGAAAGTTTCAAGAGCAGTATTGGGGACTCAAGAGCGCGTCCCCACAAAGGCAGGTTCAAATCCTAGCCAGGTCCTGTGAGGGGGAAGCCATTCATACACAGGACCTTTGAAGGCATTACTAGTTAAGGTGTGAGTTCATCTGTGAGTAGGATTTTTGAAGGTCCCATGTAGATGAGGCCAAAGTGCATCCGGGTGGGCCTGAACCTGAGTGGCTGAAGTCCTAAAAGGGAAGGAAATCTAGACACATTGGTGTGGAAGGAAGAGAACCCAAGATGAAAATGCATGCAGATTCCTGGACACTGGCTAATAGCCTGCCTGGCTGGTGAGGGGCCTGAAAGAAAAAGGACTGGACAACCAGGGTCACGGGTCTGGGGTGGAGGCCCATGTGCAGACACGGAAGTGGGCATGGAGCACGGAGGGTTTGTGTCATGTGTGAACACACCAGGAAGCATCCATGAAGCACAGGCAGTGTTTGACATTGGCCACGTCAACCAGATGACCTGGCCATTTGACATGACCTGGCATGGGCACGTGGATGCGGAGACCACAGCTGTGCAGACGAAGAATACTCTGGGGCCAAGCTGGGTCCCATTACCAAAGCTGACCTCACTCCTGCTGCCTCCGAATTCCCAGCAGACCACCTGGAGACCCCAGTATGGCATCCTCGAGGATCCTAACTGGACGCCTGGCAGAGGTCCACTCATAGGTCATGGCCCATTCATGAAAAACTGAGTGAACTAGGACTAGAAGAAAGCGTCCACACCCTGATATGACCATCTATGACCCTCGTAATCAATGTTGAATGGCCGAATGCCAGCCCCCTAAGATCAGGAACTGGGCACCACTTCTACTCAACAGCCCAGAAGGGACTTATGACACTTTTCACAAATTTCAATGACCAAAGCAGTTGCATGGCCATACCTAACTTTTTCTGGAAAGGGATTGCAATTCTACCACGTGCCCAGGAGACAGAGCGCCGGAGTACACTGCTGAGCTGCCCAAGTGCCCATCACAAGGACTCATCTTCTGATGATGGCAGCAGGACTGGTCTTGACTCCACCACCCACCAGCCCTTGGCTCTGAGCAGCCGCCACCCTCTCTGAGCCCCACTTTTCACAGATGGACTGAGATCATCACAGAGAGACTATCAAACATGACTGGCATGTAGTGCGACCTGCAACTTCCTCCTGTAATTGTTGTTTCTTCCACCTGAAGGAGGTCCCAGCTAGCTCTGCTTCTAAACCCATCTGTCCAGCTCCTTGCATTCAGCAATTAGTCACCAAAAAATGCTAATTACCGCTCTAACATCTGTGTGCAACATATTGAGAGAGCTAGTTTATCCCTTATGAAATCACCTTCCTTGTCCAACAAGTTCAAAATGTTTGTGGCCCTCTTGTCCAGTACCTCCAGGCCCCTGAGATGTGACCACATCTGGGCATCAGTGGGGTTTCCACTAAGCCAGGCTGAGCTCTCCAGGTAAGTGACCCAATCTAGCTTTTTAAATAAGGCATTCCTTCTAGATAGTTTTAAACAGTGAGAGGAAGAGAGAAAGACAGAGAGAAGAATCGAAAATTAATTGCATGCCAACCCTCAGCTCACGTACCAGGCACTAGCTTGCTGTTAGCATTTAGCAAATGCCCAAGAAAAGTACTCCCTGGAAGCCCAAAATTACCACTTCCACCTCTGCCAGCAAGCTTGCTATTTAAAGAAGCACATGACAGAATTCTCTATTCCTTTGCATTTTACGTTTTCCCCCTTTAAGATATCCCACAAATGGGTTCCCAACATCTATAAATATTCATTGCTTTTCTCAGTCCTTGACATTTCAAAATGGGCCCAAAAGCAATTGTTTCATACAGTAAATGCAAGCTATAGGGCAGCCCCAAGAGGGACTGTCCACTCTCCTTGCGGTTCCCTTCAGGCAGGCATGGGTTAGGGAGAGGGAAAGTGGGTGCAGCTGAATGGCCAGGTCCCTGGGGGCTGCTGCCAGGGAAAGCCGGCCAGATGGAGTCGGAGCCAGTGACCCAGTTCCGAGGCTGCACTGCCACCAGCCTGGCACAGCTGACTCCTACCCAGGTTTTGAGGGACCAGCAGAAACGGAAACCAACCCCCTTTACCTTATCTTGCAGGCATGTGTTTTTCCAGAGACATATTTGCATATCATCTGATATATTCCACATCATTTTTTATGATTTCTGATAAAAGTGACTGCAGTTATTGAAGATTTTTGAAAGAATCCTTCACTTGAAAAAGATGGTTTATATTATTTTTTCTTTTTTTCTTAAAGGGAAAGAAGGCAAAGCCTATACTTATATAGTTTAGTATAGAGCATTGGAATGGGATCAGGAACACTGGTTTTCCACATCCTGACTGTGGATTGTTCTTTGGAAATCAGGTAACCCTCTGAACTGAGCTTTGCAGGCTGTTCTACAGATAGAACGAGAAAAATGTGGAGCTGCATTAACAGTATTTTGTAAAGCACACGAAGAAATTTATAAAATTTATAAAGAGAAATCTATCCATTCTGAAAACCAAGCTTTCACTGCTATTTAAGGCACTGTGTGTTGTGGATACTTTTAGGAAATGGTGCTTTGGAAATACCAGTGGGTGCATTAAGCTCTACGTATGCGCCCGTGATGCAGAAGCTGAGAGGCCAACAAGGAGTAAAGCCTCCATGCTCCTAAAGAGAAGGGGCAACAGGTGGCTCCTGTCCTGGAGATTTGATTGGGTACCATCCCATTCCTGTAAGAGCAATAAGTCCGTGGTTTTAGGGAGTTCCAAGTTTTTGATACAGCAAAAAATATCCCCCTCCTCCTTTGCCAATTTCGATTGTCGCTTGTCTCCGGGCATTTGTATTCTCGTGCAACCTGAAGTCTGGGCGACATGCTCCCAGACCAGTGGCTACTGCAGCTCCTGTCTGGAATTTGTTTTCTTCAGGTGAGGCTCCATCTCTCAGCCAGCCCTGTTCTGTAGAGCTCTGCAGCTGAACAAGAATATTAAGTCATTACAATGCGATAACCAGCTTTCCAGAATGACGTAGCTAACTCCGTGTCAAGGCTCATGGGCAGCAGCCACGTCCACCACGAGCAGACACGTGAGCTTCTGCTGGCCACCTGGCCGTGGGCCCCAGCCCACTGCGCTCCATCCCCATCCACTCCAGCCTGCGTGAGAGAGCGTGAAGACGGCAATGTGAATTATGGTGCCTGGGAATCGGGGGGATTTCTTAATGACGCCAGTGGGTTTGGAAGATAGAAAAGCTCCTCCACAGAAATAGCTTCCAAAGAGCAAGGCGATCGGGTGCACATCTCCTTCCTCACTGTGGCCGCCACCTTGAATGCAGAGTGCCAGGCTTTGGGACTGCACCACAGGCTGACCTTGTGTCGTGGGCTGCAGCTGGTTCTGTTTGGAAGTGTCTCCTCTCTAAAGCAAAAAGGGCGTGGTGTGTGCATCCTAGCGGCAAATCCACAGTGTTTATTTCTTCCAGGGACGCACGACGGCGAGGGTGAACCTCTGCAGTCGGAAGGTCTCCGGGAACCCCCTGCCAAGCTTCCCTGGGCTCACGAATCAACAGGCTGAGGCCCCTTCCCTCCGGGCTGTTCTCACGGAAACGGAGGTTCTGCGGCAGCTTCGCAGGGTTACAAGTGCCTGTCTACAGGCGGCGCGTCCAGCCCGTTCCGTTTCCCGGCGTAGAGCGGGGACCGAGGGCCACGTCCCCCCAGCCTGTGTCCCTGGCCTCCTCGCTGAGAGCCGGGTCCCCAGCCTGCCCACCCAGGCGCACACTGAGGCAGGCCCCGCTCTGGACCCCGGCCCGGCAGGCTGCTCTGACCGCAGGCATCAGCCGAGCGAAGTGACTGAAAGGCGGCAGGAAAGCACCCGGCGCCCTTCCGAGCGCTGGGCCCCAGGGAGGCGTCAAGCTGGGCGGGGCCGGCCTGAGTCAAGGTCCCGCCGCAGGGCTGGCCCCAGTCCTCGCTCCACCCTGTCTCGAAAAGCCCAGGAACCCCAATTACTCTGAGGGGTCGGGAATCCCTCAGCCCTTGTCCTTCTGAGTGTCCCGTCAGCAAAACGGGGTGACGCACGAGATTTCTGACCACTCTCCCCCGGTTCCAAGGGCCTGTCTGCTGAGTGACATCGTGCTTCAAGTTTACAGCCTGGACGTTTCGTAGAAATGAAGTCACGCGCCATGTGCCCCGATTCCCTGCCCGCGGTGCCTTCGAGGCTCGCCCTGGCTGCAGCCAGCCCGTCACTCCTTCTCACGGCCCACTAATATCCCATTGCGTGGGTAGCCCACAGCTCGTCCATCCATTCCTCTGTCCACGGACACCTCGGTTGGCCTTACCTTTTGACTACTGTGAATAAAAGTCTCGGTGATGGAAGGTGGTGGCGGAAGCCCAGACTTGCGAATGGACTTGGCACCGCGGAGGTGCAGCTTCAAAATGGCTCAGCTGGGAACTGTGCTTTTAATCCCCACCTACATTGGCGTAGGTGCATGGGGGTGCTGAGGCCTCTCCACGCCCCCCAGCTGACGGGCCGTGGCCGTGGGCACGCTGCCTCAACCTCAGCAGGTCGACTGCCTCCTGCGTGAGGCGGGCAATGCGCCCCCTGGGTCAGGACTTGTGTGAGGCTAAGTGGGGCCAGGCCATGCTGGGGGTGAGCAGGGACGCCCGGCTGGCTGCTCTGCTGAGCCCGCCTTGAAGCCGAAGATAACCGAGGAGGCTTGGGTCACCCCAGAAGCCAGCCCTGAGACAAGGATGTGGGTGGAGTGCTTTATGTGGCAGCTGGTCCCAAGAAGCACCGGGGGGAGCGGGGAAGTGAGGCGAGAGGGGGAGGCAGCCAGCGAAGGGCGGCTAAGTGAGCAGGTAACCCATCGGGGTCCCTGAGAAGCATAGAGAGACGGCGCCAGAGCTGCCCCACTCGGGTGTCGGATGGGACGGAGCTCGACAGTCCCCGGAGAAGCTGGAAGCGGCCGTCCTAGCAGGCATGGGGGCTGCTCAGTGTGGCTCGGGAAAGGACCAAGTCCCGGGAGAACTGGAACACAGAGGGCAGTGGTGGCCGCTGAGGGAGCAGCAGCTCGAGGGGGCTCGTGGCTGGAGGGTGGGGGTCTGGGGAGGCCACTTCTCTGTGGGACGGGAGAGGACGCCCCCCCCACTCCCTGCCTGTGCCCTAAGTGCTGCTGGGGATGAACCTGCTCTTGGTTTCGTCTCCAGGTAGCAGCTCTGGAGACTGACGCAGCCGCAGGTGGGTGCAGGTGGGGAGCTGGGGTACAGGGTGAGGTACCCAGACTGCGGTGGTGGGGCAGGGGCCACAGACCAATGAGTCTGCCACAGAGATTTGGCCGCCGCTGATGTGCAGATTCCACGGAGGCCCACCCCCGGCCGCCACGCGGGGCCTGTGTCCCCCAAAGCTGGTGCTTGTGTGATTAGCTCCCGTCCCTGGTACATTTTCTAGTTGTCTGCTGCTATTACAGGGAAAGGCTCTCTATTTTTCTTTTAAATCTGCTGAGCGTTTTATTTTCTTTCTCTAATAGATTTTCATTTAATCCTCCTAAGTTTTTCTAGGTTTTCAATCATATAGCCTGTCCAATATGACTTATTTTTCTGTTTCCTGCCTTATCACATTGGCCATTATGTACAGTTTTAAGGTTACTTGGCTTGATGAAAACCATATTGATTTTCTGAGCAGCTATGGAGAAGATGGATTTGAGAGGTACGAAGCTGGAGACGATTTACCAGCTCCAAAGCTTGGCAGTGGTTCAGGAGAAATGGGCCTGGCCCTGGGTGAGGCTCGCGAGCTGTAGAGAAGGAGACTCATCTAAGCAGTGATTTAGGAGAACCGACTGGGCGTGGACTGTGGACAGAAACTACTCCAGGCTTCAGAACTGAAGCAAGAAGTCTAACTGGCACTGGCCAGGAAATGACACCACACTGCAACCGCTATTAAAGGACAGTCTACTCGTGTGAAAAACGTGAGAACTGAAATTAATTAGAATTCCCAATTTGCAATCAGTTTCTGAAGAATATGGGCTCAGACTCCATGAACAGCCGAGTTAATTTTCCTCTGTATCTCCATGGTCTACCCAGAGCCCAGCTACCGACAAGCCCTCCCTGGCAACGGGATTGTGCAACGGCAGTGCAGTTTGTGCAGCAGCTCCGCTCACGGCATCTCACCCTGTGGTCACCAAAGCCCTGCGGCCTGCACGGCTCCTCCCAGCGACGGAACTGCCCCTGCATTGCTCAAGGGCCTGGTGCCCCAAGGAACTAAAGTTTCCATTTATTTCATTGTTCTTCGTTTCAGCTTAAATAGCCACCTGCGGCTCGTGGCTGCTTTACTGGGCCGCACAGGCCTCGGCGCGTGCCGCTCTCCGCAGTCCACTCCGCTGCAGCGTTGGTGTCACGGCCTGACTGCTCTTGGGAAAGCAGAATCTCCGACTCCGGCCCAGGCCCGTGGAACCAGAAGCTGCCTTTTAGCAAGATGCCCAGGTGCCCGAGCACGCTTTGAAGTTCGAGAAGCGCTGCTCTGGGCAATTACAGGGACTCCTGGCGTAGGCAACGTCTCATCACCTGGTCACGTCCTCGATTTTCAGTCCCTTGGCATTTACGTTCCAAGAAGCCGTAGCAGAACGGAGCACGCGCTCTGCTCCTTCCGTGCCTTTGCTCTGCGCTTACATCTGTTGGAAACACCCTTCCCTGCCTTGCCCACCTTGAGAACTCTGAGGTGCCCATCACGCACCTTGTGCAAGTGGGGGAGGGACTTTGGTTTCCCACCCCCACCCCCAGGCGATGAAGCTGAGGGCAACCGTGGGGGTGGGAGGGCTCTGGGGGCCGACCAGCAGGCTGGGAGCACAGCGTTCACCCAGGTCTGCAGCTGCTCTGGGCCTTTCTGGAGAGCCACAGGGGTGCAAAGACAAAGAGCAGCTCTGCCTACCGTGCTCCTGCCCTAAAACGAAACGGGTGATTCCTCCACTGGGGTGGGCTTAGCCAGCCCACGTCCCTTGCTCAGAGAGAAGGGTGGCCTCCTCACAGCACTCCGAGGGAGGACAAAGTGAGGGGGACATGGAAAGGGCGAGGCCATCAGGGCCCTTTCACACCCAAACCTGTGCTGGGAAGGAGGTGTTTGGGTGACACCTGTTTAATCGGCTTCCTAGACGGCCTTAGCATCCGGGATCCTTTGGAGCCAGCTGTGTGCGTCTCTGCGACCGCTCAGATCTCACGGGAAGCCGACGGCCTGTGACGCTCATCGTGTGTTAAATGCTCCCCTGAGCCAGGCTCATCAGAACTCAAACTCGGATCATGAAGTCCTGGTGACGGGCGGAAACGAGGGCTGTCCTCTCTAACCACAGAAACTGGGCTTCAGTCATTCTGTTCTAAGTCACGCGTCTGGTGAGAAGCGTCTTATTCCGCGCAGGTCTCCCCTGCTCTGAGTGGAACTGATCTCCCGAATCTCCTACCTTAGTCCACTCGTGCGAAGAGACGGAGGAAGTGGTGGGCTTCTACCAGCCTCGGGTGTGCTGCCTTTTCTGTGTCGAGGGTGAGGAGGGTGTGGAAGGCCCCAGTGGGCCCTGTGCTCTGATCGTCTTGAACAGGTTCAAACACAAAAAGCACTCGGGGCACACCTGCTGAGCTTTGGGTGTCGGTGCCAGGTGTGGCACAGGGTAAAGGTGGCCCGGGTCCCTGGCCCACCCACCCAGCCTGGGCCCCTGCACCGGCCCCACACAGACTGGCCTCGCCCTGGAGGTGGGGTCAGGGGCGGCCCCCAAAAACTGCAGCAGGGACTGCCAGGGCAGCTCCCCACACCCCACACTTTGTGCAGGCCCTCAGCCGGGGTCTGGGGTAGCCTTCACTCTGGGAGGGGTTCGTCGCCCAGCCAGCAGGCGGCTTGACTGCGCACACGCCCCTCCAATCCTTCTGACCTCCAAGCCCTGGGGGCCAGGCCACCACCTGGGCAGGGCCAAAACCCAAGTCCACCCCACCCCACTTTCGCTGCAGCCACCCCGTCCAGGGGGGACAAACCGGCCCCGCCCTCCCAGGCAGACACTCCCTCTATTACCCTCCTTTCTTCCCTTCAGGATTAACTGGCCTTTTTACTAAGAAACACTTATTCTAGGATAAGCTACCCATTTGGGAATAGTCAGAAGAAGCTGTCATGCTGCAGTAACAAAGAATCTCAGTGAATGAAATCAGCAAAGGCGCGTTTCAATCTCACATCCCAAACTCACTCTGGGAAGGCCAGGGCTCCACTTTATCTTGTTGCCGCCCTGGCTTTCCAGGACTAGGTGGACACAGCAGCCGCTGTCTGAAATGTGGCCAGTCCCTGTGGCAAAGGAAAGAGAAAACATGGCAGCAAGTGGCAGCACACACGCTGAGCCTTAAAGCCTCTGCCCAGAAGAAAACACATCAGTTCTGCTCATAGTCACGGGCCAAAGCAAGGCACAAGGCCTCACCTGGCCTCACGTGGACGGGGAGGGGCTTTCTCACCTTAGGGACAGGCTTGAGCCCCCACGGCCCTCCCTGTCTCCCAGGGGAATTACACTGGCCTCTCTCACTAGTCCCAAAGGACTTTCTCTGCATTGGCACAGAAAATGCTGCTAATACTCCCTAACTGTGCACCAGGATTTTAGGAAGCAGTTTCATAAACCCACTGGCTTTTTTCACTATGGAAAAAAAGTCTCTGGCTTGTCCTAGGAAACCCCTTTGAATCCTGACCTTCGCAGCCAAAGGCCTGGTCCTGAGTGGCTGGGCCATGGCACTGAGACCCCAGGTCTTTGGCAGAGTCCTTATCACTGCCTGGCAAACATGCTCGTATCAGACTTCCCGGCAGAGATAGATCATATCTGGATTAAAGGAGTGACCTGCTGTTAAAGCGAGGCCCTCCGACACCCTCACTTCCTCAGGTGTGTGGCTTCTCGATAGCTTATCGGACAGACGAGGCTTCCAGGGCACATCCGGCCCTCGGGGGGTGGGGCACGGAGTCCAGCATTACCAGGAGAGCCCGTCCCTGCTCCCCTTCCAGAGGTTGCCCAGGCACTGCCCTCCGCGTGGCTCGGCCTCTGTGGATGCCCAGCGACCCCCGTAGTCCCCGCTAAGACGTCGTGGCTGTCAGCTACCGCTAGATTTCAACTCCGCTCACTCTTATGACTCTCCTTTGCTTCGATATTTGCCTTGACCTCAACGTCTGCAGTTTTTCCACTATGAAAAAAAAAATTGTCTAGCTCTTCATATAGAATATTCCGGAAGGTTTTACATCATTTTTTAAAACATCAAATTTTCCTGTTTCCCCATGGAAATGAGAGTCCCCTAAGTAAGCCAGTCAATATGAAACTGGGAACCCAGCCCTTGGGTGGCTCAGTGCTCCCCTAAACTCCAGTGGAGAGCTAGGGGGTGGTCGTCTGTCATGACCTTGGCAGAGCTAACCGCACCGCAGCCACACCGCAGGGACTCCCCCATGTGCCCCCAGCCCACACAATCCCGGGACCCCCAGCTCGACTTCCTCCAACTGCCAGCGCTTGAGACTAAGGCTCTGCCCAAGGCTTCCTCTGGCGTCAGAGCTGCTCAAGCTTTGGGGCATGCTGGAAGTGCAGGGACTCAGCCCCCTGAAAGCCACCCTCAAACAAGGAGGGGCGGGATTTGGTGGGTCAGTGCCCCAGCTCCCTCACCCTCGGCTGAGGTGACTGCACCCTGCTCTGTGTGTCCAGGGGGTAGACTATTGACCACAACCTTTAGTATTTCCCCCCAACCGGTGTTTTGTAGGACCAGTTCCCAAATCAACCACCTGTGCTCATGTCCTCACTTCAAGGTCGGCTTCCGAGGAGCCCAGCCCTGGACGCCTGGTTCAGGGAGCAAGTCTGTGCACGCCAGCTCAGACAGCAAAACGGGGACCTCAGGACAACTTGGATGACGGTTCCTGCCCCCCGCAGCCAGCTTGTGTGAGTAAGTTTGTTTTACTACAAGGTTCTGGAGGACTTAGCCTCCCCAGGAGTGGGGAAAGCAGATGGGTCAGCCCTTGAGTGTATTAACAAAATGGAGAATGGAAAATGCACACATACGATTATGTTAATGTCACACTGATGAATTTTTATGTGTAGGTTGAACAAGTAATCAGACAAATGAAATGCATGTACATTATTTCAAAGTAACGAACTTTATTTCTTCCTGAAAGTCAAGGGTACAGATTAAAATATAAAAAGCAATTTCATGAGCCAAGAATACTTTAGGAAAAAATATTGGCCTAAAAATAAAAAGAGAAGTACAAATGCTAAAGGATGGGGGGCCGCATTCCTTGTGAACAGCCCTCATGCGGACTTCTTCTGGAAATAAGACGCAGGAAGGGAAGCAAGTGCGGCCAAGGATGGCGCTACTTCTGCCCAAGAAGGGCGGAGCTGGCATGAATCCTGCCTGCAGCCAAGCTGCTGGTGCCCTAGCCTGGGCCAGCAAAGCGCCACACCCTTCAACTGCCCGTTCAGGGAGCCAGGCTACTGCTTCTCCATCACGGAAACAAAACAGATGGAGTGTCCACTACACCCTCGGCGTGGGCAGGTGCACCTACGGTGCAAGGGGCCTCGGGGAGCTTCTGCCTGGGGAGAAGGAAGAGCCCGTGAGCAAAGCCGGTGAGCATTGCCAGGTGGAGAGCACACGTGGCAGGAGAGTAACCTGCTGGGTCTCCCTGAGGAGGGAGACACCCCTGTGGACCCCAGAAACCCAGGGGGCAGGAGGCATCTCCCAGGAAGGACAGTGCAGACTTGATGGGGTTGTACTAAAAGAATTGGAGGGTGGGGGCAGCATCCCAAGTTGTTGCCATGCGAGCAGGGACACCTAGTGCACGAGCTGGGTGGGCATGGCAGGAGGATTCTACTGAGACCAGCGGCCCCACGGAGAGAGCCGGGGCCCGGCGACCAGTCCTGTGGGACAGTGAGTCAGTGAGAACAGAGCCCACTGGTGGAGCCAGCGAGGCTGAAGCAGGCGTGAGCCTGGGGATTGCTGTGCACAGTGCCCGATCACGGGCACTCAATAGTGGAAGGCACTTGATTATCTCCAGTCACTCAAGACTTCCCTGGCGTTATTTAAACAAGCGCTTTGGTGGAAAGCAAACCTTTTCTCTGTTTGACTAGGGAAAGCCTGGATTGATCAGGAACAAGAAAATGCCTTCGGCACCTCCCTTTCCAAGAACCACTGTTCGCTAATTAGAGGCGAGAACAGCAGCGTCCATTTCCACCCCAGCGTGGCCGTGCGGATGATGTCCTTGAGCTCTGGGCACGAGCAGCGGGACAGCCTGGTTCTGCGGCCACGGCTCTTTCCCAGCCCCCAGCTGGGTGCTTCCTCTGACTCCCGACCTGCCCGTCCCCAAGAAGACGCTTCTGTCACGGACCTCCCCACCCGTGCCTTGCCAGAGTGGCCCAGGGCCCTAGCCCTGGCCGAGAGTAGGCTCGGGGTCTCCGGTGCCCACCGGTGATGGAGAGAGCCTGCCAGTCCAGTCGCCAGTTGGTAATCAAGGGTCTTTTCCACGAAGATGGAAGCCGCCGCCTGGGGTAGAAGCTGCCTCGGTGAGGAGGGCCTTTCGTGTCTGGATACCTCCAGGGGCCCTTAGCCATGTTCCCCCTGGAAGGAGAAGTTTGCCCACTGGGAGCTCTCACTGGGATGCGGTAGGAGAGGGAGTTCAAGGATAGGGTCACGGGGTGCAGGGGGCTGTCTGACTCAGTCCTCCATGAGTGGGTCAGTTCCCGTTTGGAGGGAGGCCCTCGCCACGTTCTTGCGTGCAGATGTCCACGCTGAGCAAGGCGGCCGAATGTTGCCGAGACTCGTTAGCGTAAAACCTGCCGACCGGACAGCGCTGGGCGGCGGGAGGCCAGGTGCACGAGCGGCGGCCTGAGTCCCGCGTCTCGCGTGTGTCTTCTGCTTATTTTTACCTATTCCTCCTTCTTTTCTTATAGAATAAACCATCCTTTGTTTCATAAAACCTTGAACATTCTAGGTCCAATTCTCTCAGGATATAAGGCATGTGTCGCAGGGATTGCCAAAACGTGAGTCCCGAGGTTCACAGACCTGACCCGGGCAGCCCGGCCCGAGGCCGCAGGCCCGGCGGGAGCTGAAAGGAGCCGAGAAAGGTGGTCCTGAGAAAGAGAAAGAGCGCTGAGGGTCGCCTCAGCATGCCCGCCTCAGCATGAGCAGGCCCAGAGCCCGCACGCCTGCCGGCAGAGGGGCCACTAGCCGTGTTGAGGCCCTCCACGTGCACCCAGCACCCCCTGTCGAGCTCCATGGAGGCTTGTTCTCCAGAGGCTTGGGAATCTCAGCCTCCGGAAACCGCCGGCCGTTGCTCACAGAGAGGCCAGAGTGCCCTGGCGAGCAGCACGCAGCCAAGCACAGCACCAGATGGACAGGCACGCTGCGTGGGACCCACGACGGGGCAGAGCCAGCGCCAGGCGACGCGCCCCAGGCCGACAGCTGCTTCAGGTGCCCAGGGGCCCCGCCCTGCGGCGCGGTCGGCCGGAGAGGCCTCGAGAGGGCAGCGGGCGCTGGCCGGTGAGGGCCCCTGCACTTGGACGTCCAGTGCCCTGGGCGGTCCCTCTTCATCGGCCAGTCCTGGCTTCTGTTCTCAGACACACACGAGAATAAAACTACAGGGACCGAGCGCCGGACGGACCCTCTTAGAATGGTTGCTTTAAATCACAAAATAGCGAACCAAAAGGGGGCACCAGCCTGGGTGCCGTCCTCTCGTGCACACAGCTGCAATTCCCAGCAGCCGATGCCTCGACTCGGAGGACTGGGCGCCCGGACCCTTTGGGGTGCCCCTCCCCAGCAGTGCCTGGACTTCGCGGTCAGAAGTCCACCTCTCCGACACCTCACACCCCGATACTCTCCTGACGACCACCTCCTGCTCTTGCCCCTCACTGCCACCATGGACATGCTCCAGCTTCATGGGCACCTCTGTGCCCACCACTCTTCCCAATTTCCAGCCCCCGCTCTCCCCACTCTCTGCGTGGCCTCCTCCTACAAGTGCTCCACAGTGCGGCGGCTTAGCGGGGCAGGCGTGCTTTCTCACCAGCAGAAGGGGTGCCAGGGGCAGCTCTGCAAATTGCCTCTTGACTCAGTTAAGGTGACATGCGTAGCACACTTAGCAGAGAGGTTGGCGTGCTAGCTATTATCTGCCTACACCCCGCCCCCCACGATCCTACCTGAACCACGTGTGGGGAGTCCAGGACAAAGTGCAAAAGAAAGAGAAACAAAATAGAAAGTGCCAATTTGCTAATGACCAACTCTCCAAATCAACACAATTACCTTTGCATTCTTTGAGAAGTACACACACATGCACACACGCACTTCCTAAATATACTCATGAATTGTGGACTTCTTGGCAGAATTTTAAGGAATGTTCGATTTGTTGGAAGTCAGCTGTCATGTCACCAAGCAGTTCGGCCTCCTTCAGAACACATTCTTATCACTTTATCTATGACGAATCGGTTCTGGAACAGAGACTGAGAAGACAAACTACTCGAGAGGTAGAAGCCGTTTGGATGGAGTCGAGAAGAGTACGTCCTTCAAACACTCTTTCCGGCGAGCATTTGGGTAGATGTGGAATATTCTGTGAGCTGGTTCTTGGGCAACGTTCCCTCTTCACACTCTGTCATCTCGGAATTGGTCTGCCCTCCCTCCCCAAATATTCTCAACAACGCAGCCCTCTGCCCTCCCTGGTCTTCTCTGGAAAATTCCAACCTTGAGTGGCCCCGGCCCCTCACTTCCTCTGATTTATAAGGTTCTGCCAGGCACCGCCGGGGTCCCTGTCCTTTACCATCTCCAGACTCGCCTGGACCTTCCAGGCAGGTCAGCACCACTCCCGGGGGCTCCATGGCCACACAGCCCCTCCCTCTCCAGAACAGCTTGACCAAGCTTCCCTCCCCTTCCTCCAGGGCCCACCCCTGCAGGTCCCCAACCCACCCACGTGTCACCACGTTTACCACGGCCCTGGTTGCCCACCTGCCGCCACCACCTTGCAGCCTGCACAGCCCTCCCTGGCCTGGCCCCTGTGTGCAGCTGGTCCCACCCCTGAGGGGCCCTTTTACCTCCTGCCACCTCTGGGCTGCGCTCTCCTAAAGAGAGATTTTTTTACCTCATCCGTGCGATTTTCTACACGTTGCTGGAATTTTTAAAAGTTGAAGGTTTGGTAGGTTTCAGCCTGATGTAGCCATTTATATCCACAGATGATTTCTCATTCCTTCAGAAATGAAAATAGACTTCAAGGTCATGCTAATAAGCAGTGAGTGTGCTTTGGCTTAAATGACTCTGAACGGATGAGCAGGGCCTGGGCAGGAGGGCGCCATTCTCCTGCACAGGGGGTCCGAGGCGCAGCTCAGGCCACGGGCTGCGCCTGCCACAAGGCCAGGGGGGTCGCCCTCCACCCCGTGGCACACACACACACTGTCCTCACACACACACACACCCCCTCCACACTCACAGCTGACACACACGCTGTCCACACACGCACACA
>JAKSZT010054544.1:14416400-14470391 GCA_026826555.1 Tolypeutes matacus
TACACACATGCCACTGACATGCAGACACACGCTGTCCACACACGCACGCACTCACACCCTGTTTTCTGCTCTCAGCCCCAAGGTCGCCTCTGGGAAGTCAGCTCCGGGAGGCAGGCTTTGATGGAGAGCCCACTGGGAGCACTCACAGCAGCCTTTTATGGGGGGCCGTGCTTTGCGCCTTCAGTTCTGCCATCGCATGGCGCCAAGAGGCCCTCGTGCTGGCTTCCTCTCGCAGCCCCAGCCCCCCCGGGCCCTACAGGGCTGGATCACACCTCGTGAACTGCGAGCCCAGGAGCAAACTCTTTAAACTTATGCCCAGGAATGGAAGCCTTTTGCCGAGTCCCAAAGTGATACCTGTTTTCAATGATTCACTTTGCAATAAACTTGCAATGCCATCTTCAAATCACACACACACACACGCAGATCAGCACGCACAGAGACTGGTCAGCTGCGCTTATTTTTCCCTGCAAAGGTAGAAAGCTGTAATTACAGCCAATCTCATAAACAGCCGATGGAGACGCCACAAGCATGCTGCGCCCCTGCGACCTTCTCTTCCGCGTCTTCTGATATATTTGGCTCTCTTCCAAGGAGAGCAGAAGAGATTTCAGAGGTGGAGTTGAAGTTTATTAAAAAAAAAAGAAGAGGAACTTAAATTGTGAGTTTGCTGCAGCTGCCTTGGGGATGCACATAACGTGGAACGGCTGCTGGAAGACAGGTCCCCTGGCCCATCCGTCACGAGGGTCCACAGGGGGCGGCCGTTTCTCTCCCCAGAGCCCCTTGGATAAAAGCCCCGGCCAGTCTGCGCAGCTCGGCCTCCCCCCTTGGCCTCCTTAGGCCTGCTGTGCTCTGGGGGCGTTGCCCCCAACAGCATGCTCTCCCGAGACAGCGGTTCCCACAGTGGGGTCCCTGGGCCAGCAGCGTCAGCTTACGCGGTGCTTACTGGAAATGCAAATTCTCAGGCCCACCTGCCCTTACCCAACAAACACCCCATCCTTCTGCTTTCACGCACCCCAAGGCTACTCTGAGGCAGGAAAAGGAAAACGGGAGCACCCGCCCAGACCAGTGGCTCGCGTACCCCACCACTCCCCAGAGCGGGCTACGGGCCGGGCCCCCCAGCTCCACACAGGGGTGCTTCCTGTCCCCCCAGGACTGGCCATGACAGCACCACTCGCAGCACTGCCCCCTCCCCTCCAGTCCACAAAACCATAGCAAACCAAAGTGAATAATAAATAAGGGCCTCTGGCAGCAACTCCTTCCACTTTACTTTGCCTCACCTATGACATGACCTGAAACTGCACACACCTGTGCACACCTGTGCCTCAACCCTCCCCTCCTTAGGAGGGGCCTGCTCACTGGCCAAGGCTGACCCTTCTGTGCCCTAGATCCCCCTGCCCATCTGACCTCTGAGAAGCCATGCAAATCCAAAATGTCCCACTCTTGGTTACTTTGCTTATGTCCTTCCCTTAGGACTTTCTTCAACAAGGAAATTTGTTCATCTTCTCCCATCTTCAAAGCCATCCTTCATGGCCCGGGACCCAGCCACTCTTGACCATTTCTCCTCCTCAAGAGCCGAGACTGATAGCGTTCCACCCCGCACTCCCACGTCACATCAACTTCTGGCTCCTTGGGCCACTGCTGTCCACTCTGCCCTTCGGCTCCCGGGAAACTGCCTTCTCCAAGGTCACCAAGGTCACCAAGGACCTCCTGGATGCCCGGCCCTGAGGCTTGGCCCTGGCCTCTCTGTGTGTCTGTGGTGTTTGATGCTCTGCACACTCCCTGCTCTTTGAAGCTCTTTCCTCCTCCAAGCAGGCATCAGGAGAGGTGGTTATTATTACTGCCATTGCTATTGTTTGCAGTATAACAACCGCTTGCTTCGGAATTCCAAAACCGAAGCAAATTAACTCACCTTTAAAAGTGCGTGAAATGGATATAGTCCCTGAAACAATACGGTCCTCACAAAGCAAACTCAACCTTAGAGAACACGAACCAGCAGTGCCTTTAGGAGGCCACTGAGTGGTCCCAGACAGCCCTGGGCTTGGGAGGTGGCCTGGTACACACACTTCCTCAGGGGCCGGTGGCTTTCCGTGCCTCCGAGGGCCTTGGTGGTGGGAGGGGCTGTCTAGAGGCCGCTGTCTCCCATTCCCCAGCTGGAAGCCTCGTCCCGGGGCTCACCTGCACCCTGCCATTCACCCACTCGCCACTCAGATCCGCTTCCCCAGGCCCATTTGGGAACGGCTCCTGTGGGATCCCCGTGGGCCTTTCCTGAGGGAGTGTAGGGAGCAAACTGCCTCCCCCACTGCAGCTGCACCCAGGCCACACAGGTCCTTGTCACCCCCCACCAGGCCCCCAGCCTCACCAGGACATCTGCTGACTGCACGGCTGCCTGGTGCCGTGGCCGCCTGGTGCCGTGGCCTTAACCCAGCACCCAGGGGGGCCACGCTTGCTCGGGCCTGCTGCTCACTTGTTCATCACTCTCCCAATTAACCAGGGAGCACATCGCAGCTAGGGGGGCCAGGAAGGCCACCGGGGGCCATGGGGGCCTCTCCCATCCCCGGGTCACAGCTGCACACCATCCTCCTGAGGGGGCCGTTCTCCCCCAGGGTGCGGCCGCACCCAGCCTGCTGGACCTGGGCACTCGAGGCCTTGGCTGGTAGCTCAACGCGACTCCTGCTGTGTCCCCCAGAAAAGTGTACCCCTTTGGGTACCAGGGCCTCCGCCAGCTGTTGGAGGGAAGAGGGGCCGCGCTCGGAGTGGGGGCTGGACGTGAGGTGCTCCACTTTACAGACAGACGGCTGCGTGAGCGGCACCCCTCCTGGAAAGAGGGGGTCCGGCCCAGCTGGCAAAGCCTCTGCTCCTCTTCTGGCCCCGCCCCCGTGGGTCGCAACATCTCAGCAGTGAGGAGAGGGCGCAGTGCCTACGAGCTGCGCCACGCCTGCCCCGTGTCCTGGAGAGCTGGAGACCCAGCTTGGGCGAGAGACACCCGGAGCCAAAGCACGGGGCCCCAGGGCCGCTGCTGCACCCCCAGCCCTTGGTGAGTCTCCCAGGGCCCCCATGGTAGAGAACTTCCTGGAACAGTACACTGGTGGGCAGCAGAGATGCTGAGAGCCCAGGACCGGGTCAGCTGGGTCCCTCGCCAGGCCACCCCGTCCTCCCAGGAGCGAGCAGCCCCCTTACCAAGGGGGTGGCACCCGGATTTTGACGAGAGGGAACGTTGACTCAGCAAAGGCCAGCCTCGGGCGAAGGAGCACAGGCCTCCGCTCTGCCTCCAGGGTGTTTGTGGACTGAACAAGACGCTGGCGGCTGAGGGGAAGTTACCAGGGTGAGACGGGGACGCGGCAGGTGGCGTCAGGCGACACACACCCTGCTGAGCTGGAAAGTAAGGTTTTGAGATGACGGGTTAGAGAGCGCGTAACCTCCGATGGCTGGCACGTCGGTTCACCTGAGGCTCAGGGCTCAGGCGCTCGCATCCGGTGGGCTAACTCCGGTTAGAACTGCCTTGCTCAGTTCCCGGCTGACTTTCGTTACTAGGCCTGGGGGCTGCATACAGGAGTGTTGGGCTTCAGGGGTGTAGAACCACCTAAGGTGGAGGGGGCCCAGTTTTGGGCTGCGGTTCTGGGAGCTGCAGAAGTTACAGGTGGTTAAAGGTCAAGGCTCCACTGATATGTCAGAGGGTTCGTAGGTGCCTAAGACACAATTTATGGGCTAAACATACCTGTTCGCTCATGACCAGTTACATAAGCACCGTGTGGTGACACCAGGCCCACGAGGACATCCAGGAGAAGCTCCGCGTTTCAGGTCCTCCTGCCGTGGAAGGCGGCATGTCCACAGCTCAGGATTAGGGCGTGGACGTCTTGGGGACAGTTCTTCAGCCGACCACGGGGCCCTTTACCAGCCCCTGCTGTGCCCACCAAGCCCCACCAACAGGCTGTTCTCACGAGGTGGCCGCAGGGGCCTCCCAGATGCCTTGATTCTTAAAAATTGTGGGGCTTTAATTTTCATAGGCCACTATCTCACACCTACGGGGCAGTTAAGAGAAGAGCTGGACACCTGGCCCGCCAGCGTCAGAGTTTCTGGAGAGTTGAGGCCGCACAGACACAGCCGAAGCCCCCTGAGAACGTCGCCCAGATCCCCACCCCCACCCCAGGGGTGACAACTCCCGCCAGGTCTGTGGGTGGCCTTCCCATGCACCCCTTTATATTCTTACTTCAGGTGCTCATAAACAATATACAGAATTCCTCTGTGCTTCAAACACGAGGCCTTGCGAGTCTCCCACCAGCTGCCGTCCCTCTCAGCCTTGCTTCTGTGCTTCCCCGTCATGCTGTGCACACGCTGCCCTCGTCGTTCTATTCTTGCTGAGCTGTCTGTGCTTGAATATCTCAGAAACTTTTTATATCTCCATTTATTGATTTCATTTAGGTTTCCCCAGTTTTCCCCTTGGGAGCAATACTTCATAGAACTTTCCTGCTCACGTCAACCTGTTTCATGTGCAAGAGCTTCTCCGGCTGCTTCCCAAGGACGGTGAGATGGATGTGTGCAGACCTCGATTGGCACAGCCGTAGCCACATTCGTCTCCGAAATGCGAGGGCCTCCTTTTGCTGTTGTCGGCAGGCCGTTCTTCATTGCCAGTGAGTAAGAAATGGCACGATTTGTGGCTTCCTTTGACTCCCCTGCTTTGGGCCAGGAGCGTCTTGTCATGCACCTCCTGGCCATTTGAACTTTCTCTTCCGTGACTTTAGGGTTTTTCTAGTGGATTGGCTTTTTACTATATACTAGGCATGACTTTATTTTCACTTATTTGATTGCATCGCAAATACATCCTCCTAGCCCGTAGCTTATCTTAGAACATTTGGTGTCTCGCATGGGACGTCACGGGGAAGGGCTGCCTGTGGGCTCACTCGTCTGCCTGTTTCCCTGAGGTCATGGTCAGAGGCCGAGCACCTGCAGCCACACAGCTGGAAACCTGGCTCAGCCCTGAGCAGCTGCTCCTCAGCCGAGTTCCTGCCGTGGGGCTCCCACCTCCAAAAATTCGGTGGTCATAGCATTCTCCTGCAGAGGAGATTAAATGAGCTAATTAGGCAAAGTGCTTACAATGCCAGGCACAAAGCAGGCACTGAAGAAGTGTTCCTTGATTTTATTATCATTTTTGTCATTATTATTTCCCTTTGCAGCCTAAGCTTTTTGTGTCCTATTTAAGAAATCCTTCTGAAGCCATGAAAATATTATTCAACATTTTCCTGAAGAAGTTTGAAAGTTCTGCCTTTCACATTTCAGTCTTACAGCATCCCCTGCTTGGGTTATGTTGTGACGTGGTGTCCTATCTCTTTGGGTCTCCACATGCATATCCAGCTGTCACAGCACATTTTATTACCTAGCTCAGCCTCTGCTGGCAGACGCATGGGAGCCCGGCTACGCCTGTGCTTGCCCTCTTCCTTCTGTCCCACTGGTCGACCAGTCGACCATCACAGCCATCCACAACAGCCATTCTCAGAGCATTGTATATGCCATAAATGCTTTTACAGCAAACCACCTCCTTACTCTTCTTTGAGTTTGTCTTGCTTGTTCTTGGCTTTTCATCATTCACATGAATTTTAGAATCAACTGTCGTGTGTCATTTACAAAAAAGCACTTGGATATTTTGATAAGAATTGTATTGATTTTATCAATTCATTTGAGAAGAACGGCCATCTTTACATTATTTCAATAAACACCTGTATGTACATCTTTCATGGCTTTCAATAACATCATCCGTCATGTGTGTCTCCTTATGACTTTATATGGGGTGTTGCTTGGCCTTTATCAGGCTCATTCCTTGCAGTTTTGTAGATTGTGCTGTCATTGGGGACATTGTCTTTTCTTCTACCACTTGTTCTACTTGTTTATTGTGGTGGACTGACCCCCCCCCATGGGTTTGGACCCATCCTAGGTCTTGGTCTGCATTTTGGTGGGTGTGGACCCACTGAATTAGACTGGGCTTTAACCAAAATTTGAGGAGTCCTGAATAAGCAGAGTGAAACTCAACTGGAGAGAGAAGCCACGGGAGCAGCCAGGAGCTGGAAGCCAACAGAACCTGGCAGAGAACGGAGAAGATGCCACCATGGGCATCGCCATGTGACAGAAAAGCCAAGGACCAAGGATGGACAGCAGCCAGCCCCAGAACGTCACAGTCTTCAGGGAAAAGGCATCATCTTGTTGATGCCTCGATTTTAGACTTCTCCTAGCCTCAAAGCCATAAGCCAGTAAATTCCCTTGGTTTAAGCCAACCCACTGTATGGTATTTGTTTTAGCAACTGGGAAACAAAATCAGTTATTATTGGTGGAAAGGAATCTATTGAATTTTTTAATGTTGACCTTGTATCCAATGACTTTGTTGATCAATCATATACATGGTAACTGGGTATAGATTCTTTTGCATTTTCAATCACATTGTCTGAAAATAATTATAATTTGATCCATTCCTCCCAGCCTTACAGCTTTCTGCACTGATCAGAATCTCCAAAACAATGCTGAACCAGAGTAGACAGAACACATTCTCATTTGAATTCAAGAATTTCAATATCAAAGGTATCTCCTGTATTTTTTAGGTTAAGGAAATTCCCTGTCTTAATTTGTTAGGATATCTTGGCATAAATGAGTAATGATTTCTTTAAATGCCTTTTTGCACCTATTGAGTGTGACTCGTTTTTCTAAAAATTTTGATGTATGAGTCGAATGAACATGTAGAATCATCTATTAACCCTGACTGGACATAATATATTAATGTTTACCTCCACTACTAGATATGTGCGCTGGCATCTTGCAGATTTTAACGTCGGTGTTTGCAAACGTGATTGATGTATCACTCTCTCCTTGCATCTTTTCCATCTTTGGTTCCATTTTACAGTACATATGCCTGATAAAATCGGCTGAGGGGCTCTGTCTCTGTCTTCTATTCTATGATTTTCTTTGCAGTTCTTCCTCCCCAAGTGTAACGGGTCCTGGGTCCAGAGGCAAGTTTCCTCTCTAGTGGCAAGTCCTCGTCTTTCAGCGGCAAGGAGACACTGCAGAGCTGGCCTCAAGCCCCAGCCATCTGGCCCGGCCCCTCCTGGGTTCAGAGCCCCCGTGAGCCCCAGCCAGGGCAGCGCTCCCCTTCCTCAGCTCTCCTCAGCTCCTCCCACTGCCCGGCTCCGAGTCCCTGTTACTCCACAAGATGGGAGGAGCCCAGACCGGAGGCCGCCGCCTGCACCCCACCTCAGTGTCTGCTTCATTTCTGGGCCACGGCAATGCTAATCTTTTTAAAGATGACTGAGTTGTTTTTATTTTAATTGTTCTCTTTTGACATTTGTATCTCCAATGTGTTTGGAAGGAGGAAGTGTCCTCTAAGGATGAATTTATGGTACCACCTGACTCCCGTTCCCGCGGGGTCTGGGAAGCAGGTGATCCACGGGAGAAGACCTTCTGCCCCGCCTGCATCTCCAGGCAGCTCCACCCACAGGGAGGCCTTTGCTACACACGATGGAGCCAGGTGCTTCCTGGAGCCCACCAACCCCGCACTCCCATCCCAGCCCAATTCAGGATGCTCCCCTGGGACTATATTCCCCTGGAGCCCTGCCCCCAGCTCCTAGCTGCTACCTCCAGCGGCCGTCACCTCTGCCCTTCTCCTGCCCCTCTCCTGAGGGTCTCGACCTCTCACATTGGAGGTCCCTGGAGAACCTACTGAAAGTGTCAAACTTCTCCCCAGAAAATAAAAGTGCTGAGGCACTTGTGCACGTACTCAGAAAGTGGTACAAAGTCCTAGAGCCCTTCGCACGATTCCAGACTTAGAGCCACGGGGCGGTCCTCACTGGCTGGGGCCTGGACCTCGTTATGGCAAGACGCAGCTGCCTCCGGCCAAGGCCTTCCTCCTTCTTCAAGCCGACCATGGGGGCCTGGAAAGAGGAGAAACTTTGGGAGAAGAGTGGGCACAGCAAGAAGCACCTTTTGTCAGAACCAGACTCTGGGGGGATTTTTCTAGGTTACGGGTGCAGACCACTCAGTTCAAATGAGGCCTTTCCACCGAGGACATTGTGTGAACTGCCAGTGATGGCTGTACCCGATTCCCACAAACCAGTGGCTTAAATAGCATCCACTCACTAGCCCACATTCCGCAGGTTAGAAGTCTGGCAGGGTTCTCAAGTGGGCTAAAGTCAAGGAGGCAGCGGGGCCACACGCCCCTGAGGCTCCAGAGTGATCTGTTCCCTCGCCTCTTCCAGCTCCTGGAAGGCGCCCGCAATCCTTCCTCCATCTTCAGGCCACGCCTGTCTCAGGGCATCTCACGGGCGCTGCCTGCCAGTTCCCCTCTCCACTTCTCAGACGCTGCTGATGACAAGGACGACCTCTCCAGCTTACGGTCAGCTAATGACTTCAATTCACCTGTTCCCGTAACTCCCTCTTTCCTGTGGAAGTCAGCGGCATCCACAGGCTCCACATGCACAGCTTTGGGGGTGAACCGTTTCACTTCTGGGGGACATCACGACCCCCACACTTCTCAACTCGCTGCTCAAGTGCCCCGGGGAGGTGCTGTGCAGAAAGCCCCCTTGCCCAGGGACACGTGGGCTGGGCACATTCGCCCTTGGACAGCAGGGCTGCTTCTCCTCCTTCCATGCGTGAGCCCAGCAGCATCAGAGAGAAAGAACCAGGGAGGTGCGTGGGGCCCCCCACCACCGCCCTCCCCTCAGTGGGAGGTCACCGTTCCAGCTGGCCCTCCCTGCTCCCACGGACCTGAGTGCTTTAAAGGTGGACACATCCCGCGCGGCTTTGCCCTGGCCCCAGGCCAGCGGCGTCCACCCCATAATAGCTGCCCTTAGTCTTCCCAGTGTGTGTCCATTTTCATGCACTTCGTGCACATAGGAACTCACAACCCTGGGTCTGGGCGTCTTCCTGCCGGAATTGTCCTTGGCCATTGCATTAATAAAACAAGGGCTGCAGGAAACCGCTTAGGAGCTGGGATTTGTCCTGTAAAATGCGGCTGTATTTTCCCCCACTCTTTCTGACAACTGTGCTGAGAACTTAAAGCTTGCTGGTGGGGAGGGGGACTGCCCCAGAGCAGAGGTCAATTTTTGTCCCCTGTCACATGAAATGGAAAGCTTAGAGAGCGATACGAGGAAGTTTTTAAACTTTCATGAATTATTCCCACCAGGAGTCATAAACATTTTTCACCGCGGTCGTTCCCAGCTCAGTGAGGCAGCGGCCTGAGAGCTCCCTGGTTTTATGATTAAAAGGGCAAGTTCCGCTACCCAGTCACGCCGGCTGGGGTGGAAAGTCAACCTTATCCTGGGGCCTAAATCAATCAGGGAGGAAATGAGCAGGTGAAATGCAAGAGGCCACGGTGGCCGCCCGGGCCGCTGGGGAAGGGCTGCAGCACCCCCAGCCGCAGGGCAGGGGCTAAGGCACCGGGGGTTGGGGTGGCCGGAGCCCCCACACCTCAGGCTCACCTGCCCATGGGGCGCCCTGGGGTTTCAGTCTTCAGCAGGTCCAGGGTCTGTCTTTCTGTCCCACTTGAGCTATCAGACCTGGTGCCCTTCGGCCACTACCCACCCACCCACTAGAGCGTGACCTGGAGAACCCTCACTGCCCGCTCCTGGGCTCCACTGCTCACTGGCAAGCGGGGGCTTGGGGGCTTCCTGAAAAGGGATGCTCGTGGTTAAACGAGAGAGGGCTGGAAAGTGGCCGAGCGCCAATGCTGTCTCACCAGGGACGGCTGTCCTCATACTTGGGCAGGACTGGAAAGCCCGAAGCTGCGCAGGCTCCAGGGCAGTCCTCGGGGCAGATATGTGGGGATGAGGCCCTCTGGGAGCTCAGGCCCCTTCCTTGGGCTGGGCTGGGGCCCCGTGTAGCTCCTGGGGTGGACCCAGCCCTGGAGGTCCCGACCCGCAGCCTAGGGGCCGCCTTTGCCCATTCTGTGCGGTTCCTTCCTTTCCTTTGGCGTCTGGCCTGTCTAGACTCTCGGGTTCCATTGGGTTGATAAGAGTGGGCGTCCCCCAGCACCCCCGCCACACCATGTGTCACAACGAAAGCATGTCTCAGCCCAGCGTGGCCCTAGCTGGAGGTAGAAAGGACAGTGCCAGCACCGGCTCCCTGAGCTGCCGGGGGCCCTGCTCAGGTGGGAGGCGGCTCAGGCAGCAGCCGTGAAGCCCCAGCGGCAGGAGGATGCCAGCCGGGGTGGGGACTGGGCGACAGCTCAGCAAGGGGCAGGGGCACAGTTCAGCCCTGGCATCGGGTGCTCTCAGGAAGCTCAGGGCAGGGCCCCAGATCACGCCCGGGGGGGCTGTGCCGCGTCTCACCCATCACACGTCCCAACACTCCCCGGTCCAAAGACGCAGTGTCAGGCTGGGAGGGGCCTTCATCCGATGCAGCCCCAGGCCCGCCCTCTGCTCCCGCCTGCCCCACCTCCCCGGACTCCTGCTTTGCTGTCCCACGGGGGGCTCCTCTGGCCACACCTGGCCCGTGATCCCCAGGCTCTCTCTGAGGGGGGCAGGCGCCCCAACCCCCACAGGGCAGCAGCTCGTGTGGCATCTGGGCCGAGGAGAGGCTCAGGCAGTTTCTCTGTGACGACGCCACGCCGTCCTGTGGGTGCCAAGCCTGCCCTGCAGGTGCCAAAGGCCAGGCAGGAAGACGCAACTGTCATCACGGGCACCCCACCCGGCACCCCAGGAGGAGCTCGGCAATGGGCAGCCTGTGGGGTAAAACCTCGCTCTCTAGCTCAACGCAGTGTTCCAGGCTCTCTCTGTGCCCTGCCCTGGCCCCAGTGGGAAGCGGCACTGGGACATCCCGGGGACTGCTGCTCCCTAAAGAGTCCAGTCGTTTCGGGTCCTGGGTTCTTTGGATGCCGTGGCTTCTCCTTTAAAGCGCAAGGCACTGGCCCGCGTGGGCAAGCACGACCACTCGGGAAGAGGCTGTTTCCGCAGAGCTCGCTGGGGCAGGAGACTCACCGGCGGGCAGGGAGTGGGAGGAGGGGAGGCTTTGGGCGCGCCTGAGGGGAGGCTGTTGGCACGGGGTGCTGGAGGTGGGCCAAGCAGAAGCGGGGTCCCCATGTGATTGGGTAGGGGTCATATTTGGCTTCCCCTCCGTTGGCCCTAACTTGAAGAGAGGACAAAAGTCAGGGGCGCTGCCAGTTATTGGCCAAGACCTGAGTGCGTGGGCTCAAGGCTGGGCCTCCTGGCTGGCTGCCGCCGGTGGCTCAGCTCGTCTCTCTCTGTGGCCCGGTTGTCGTCCATGAGTGCGCACGGTCTCTTACACGAAAGATGTCAACAAAGGACACACACCTGTGAGCCAGAGCCGAGCCCAGGTGACCATGGGCAGCATGGAGAGTTACTGCAGCAGGGACTTTGTCCCACGTCCACCCACCTGAGCCAGATCCCTCCTGACAGGCGAGCTACACACAGGCTCCTCTGCTTTCAGGGCGTGAGTCTCACGCACCTCCCGGAGGCGTCAGCCAGCGCCTGCCTGTGCGTGCCTGAGAACGGGCTGTGGGGCTTCTTCCCAGTTTCTGGGCTCTCCCTGCCTGCCAGGAGCCTCCCGGGGGAGAAGGGTCTCTTCTCCTTTTCTGCCACTCGGTCATGTCTTAGGAAGGCATAAGATGTGCTAGTGGGAGGCACATCCATTAGTAAATGGAAGGTCAAGCAGAAGCAAACCCTTTCCCTGCCCCAGTGGCTTTTCCGATTGCTTTTACCGTGTGCATGCATTCCTTAAAAACCCACTTAAACAGCACGAAAGGAGAAATAAAAGAAAGCCCCACTCTTTCCTCATCTCTGGGCCTCCTTGTCAGGGACAGCCACAGGCTTCCGACGGAGCCATCAAAATGTCTGCACACGAGCTGTTTTCGCGTAGGGCAGAGCACATGGTGCTCACCTGTCCACTTGTTTCGTGGTGATCGGATCCTAACGGCACTTACAGACCTTAGCAGAGGCTGCGTAGAACGCGTGGCAAGGCAGGCCACGAGGAGCTCATTTCTGTCCATTCACTATTGCAAACACAGCCGTGTACCCAGACGTGGCACTCCTGTGTGGGGACCGCCTCAGGATAAACGCTAACGCTGGGTTGCTACATCAAGGGAGCTTTGCATTTTAAGCTGAAATCAGCGATTCCTTCCAAGGAGGAGGCCCCGTGGGAAAGGGTTCGCACTGACAAGCTTCCCCTCCTCGTCAACACGGGTGTTTGCCAACCTGCCCGGTGGAAGATGATACGCATTGCCAGCTTGGCTTGCACACCTCTCACTGCTCACACCAGAGCCCTTCCTGCCTTGAAGGAGCTTCTCTTTCATCATCGCTGTCTAGGACCCCACCCCCATGCTCTCCTGGAGACTTCCGTCTTCCTCCCTGAACCAGAACTGGGGTGAGGCAGGCTCTCAGCCCTCTGCTCAGGTGGCTGGATGCTCCAGCCTGGATAGCACAGTGCCAGCACGGGAAACCGGCTGCAGAGACGGCCACAGCACATCCTCTTCTCTGGTCTCACACCCCTCGCCCACCTCCTTTATCTAGAATCCTGCCCCTCGCTCACCCCTTGAATCTCAGCTGCCCACTTGCTTTGACCAGTAGATGCAGCACAGTTTGGTGACTTCTGCGCCCAGGTCACAAGGACTGCGGTGCTGGGTAAAGAGAACTGGCTGGCAGCCAGCACCTGCTGCCAGACGCAAGAGCCTGGCCATGTGAGTGCCCCAGAGGAGAGCAGCAGAAGACCCACCCCCCTGAGCCCAGCCCAAGGCGGATCCACAGAACTGTAAGGAAATAAAATGGCTGCTGTCTTATGTACCTGCTAAAACTCGGGGTTGGTGTGGGCGTTGTTACCCAGCAATCGATGACTGATACAGGTGATGGCTGCTGCAGGCAGGAGCACAGCCTTTTGATCAGTGGCCACTGTGCTAGATTCACTAAAAGAACCACCGAGTCTTGAGAAAATGGTTTGTCTCTATCCCTGGTTTCTAGGAAAACCGGGCTTTGGGTTTGGGGCAGTTGCAGGAAAGAAAACGACGGAAAGTGATGAGAACCTTCGAATGGAGTGGGGCCCAAAGCCCTGGTGGGAACAGCTGCCCCTGTCCCTGTTATCCACTTTGGCTTTGGAATCAAACTTTAAAATGCTGGTGGCTGCGGTCCTGGCCGCCATGTTGGCGAAATCAAAGTGAAGCCTGCAGCACACTCGCCCCATTTCCAAGGAAGTTCAGCTACCCGGGCCTCAGTGCTGCACCAGCTGTACGGGTCCCTTTTTGAGCATCAGCTCCGTGGATCGACTCTAGGGCCTGGCCTTGGTGTCCAGGACAAAGTCATGGAGATCAGTGGACAGTGACAGTGGGTAAGCACCCAAGGTCAGACCTGAGGTCAGCCCGGGAGAGCTGACTCTCTCCTCGGGTCCCAGGGGTGAGCAATGAGCTAGACCTGGCAGGTGAAGCAGGAAGTTAAGGATCCAGGTAAGTGGAGGTGCGGCACCTGCAGGGAAACCTGGGACAGCCCACGGCTTTTAACTGGCTGGTGCCCAGGTGCAGGGCACAGTGCAGTGGTGGCGAGTCCATGTAAAGGAATGGGGTCAAGGCAGGTGATGCCAGGGGCTCTGTGGGGTGCAGAGAAAGCTGACGGGAACCACAGAGACCTTCAGAAGAAGGGAGAGCAGCAGGGCAAGGCCTGAGAAGGGGAGAGAAGGGGCTGTGAGGAAGAAGCTTTGCCCCAGCAGCCACCCAGGTGTGTGCCCAGAGGTGAGGGGGCCTCAAAGGCCACCTGTGGGCCTGGGCCCTCACTGGGCAAGAAGGATGCAGAGGAGCCCTGTCTGCATTTTGTAAGCTTCCCATGCAGAAATGATGCAAGCAAGCTGCTCTGTGTGGAAGCCTGGATGCAAAGTCAAACGCCTCCAGGCGTCAAAAAACACTCAGAAGAGAGCTGCAAAGGCATCTTGAAGCTTTGGTTTCCAAAAGGCATCTGGCGAGCAGCTCATAATTTTAGGCAGCTGCTGTAATAATACGGTTAGTTGACTTGCACGGGAAACCAGAAGGGAATATCTCAGAAACGTGCCCCCTGCTCCATTTCCACATAGGCGACCCATGGACAGAAGCCCCCCTCCGAGGTATAACCAGTGATTAGATCGTGACGCCCTCACATTATCACGGGGGTCTCCTTCCATCTGATTGGACGGGTTTGGATCAAATATTGCAGGAAAATGCAAACATATCGCGAAGACAGTTTGTCACTGTTCCTATGGATTGAAATCCTAGTTAATAATCGTAAATAAGTGAACTGTCAAATTGAAAGTTATTACTGAAAAGTAATTACTGTGCAGCCCAGATTGTTAAAGTGCACGCTGCCTGCCACATCCAGGCTGCCGGTTCTAGAAATAGTACAATTACACTCTTCATAAAAGGGCAAAGCTTGGGAAAGGCAAACGTCCCTTCCCCACTCCCACCCGTAGACCAGAAGGCCTCTGGCTCTCTTTTCCTCTGGCCGTTTCCTGCTCAGGGCGAGCGCACTGTTCCATGAGCTCTCTTTACTTCCTAGTAACGGCTCTTTGGGAAGCTCTTTGCTATCAGGAATTTGCCTGCAACCATGCTCTTCCCATCTGGGCAATCTGTCCGTCCCACGAGGGAACATGCTTTCCAAAGAAACTTCTGTCATTTCAGAATGTGGCAGCTTATTTAAATGCCACAGACAGACGGACACACAGACGTGCTCTGGTGGTCTGGAGCCTCCTCTTGCAGCCAGTGAGGGCGGCTGACCAGCTGTATTGCCACCTGGAGCTGCATGTCCAGGTCTAAGCCTGGCTGGGGGCACAACTCCCTCTGTACACAGGAGCCTTGGCGGTGTCAGCCAAGGCGAGGCGCGTGGGCGTGAACTCGCTGTGATCAGGTAAGCTGTGCCCAAACTGAAAAGTAATTTGGCAGGCCTCGGTCCACAGTGGCTGAAGTCCTTCTAAGCAAAACAAACAGGACACGGAAGTGGACGTGGAAACCAGAGAAGGAGGCAGACCCGCCACGGGAGGGAGCAGCACTAAGCCAGCTGCAGAACCACCACGTCCAGGAGAAAGCGTGGCCGGCGGCTCGAAGTTGGAGGTCTGGCCTCCAGAACTGAGAGGCAGGAGGAGCCAACCAGGCTGTGGAATCTTGCTCTAGCAGCCCCGGCAAGCTACGGCATTTTCTTTTTGTCTTCGATACGTGAATAAGTTAGGCAAAACTGTGGAGAAGTTAGGGAACATTTTCAGGAGTATCTTAATTGCAAATTCAACTTCCTTAATAGCTACAGGACTATACAGACTATCTATTTCATCTGAAGGTTGAGTTTGGGTAGTTTGGGGTTTGGGGTGAATTCGTCTGTTCCTTCGAAGTTGTCAAATATTTGAGCCTAACGTTGTTTGTCGCGTGCCCTTGTTTTCCTTTTACAGGCTGCAGGGTCTGTACTGCTGTCTCTATTTCGTCCCTGGTATTCAGGATTTCTGTCATCTCTCTTTTTATTTTTGCCAATCTTTTTTTCAAAATATTAATGTTTTATTAGAGAAGTTGTAGGTTCACAGAAAAATCATACAGAAAATACAGCGCTCCTATACCCCCATCACTAACACCTTGCATTAGTGTGGTCCATCTGATACAACTGATAAAAGATTATCGTACTTGTTCTATTAACTACAGTCCATAGTTTACATTAGGCTTCACTCTTTGTGTTTTGTTTTGTTTTGTTTTGTTTATTCCAGTAACATACATATCACCTAAAAGTTTTGCTTTTAGCCACATTCAAATATACAACTCCATGGTGTGAATCACCTTCAGTGTTGCACTAACATCACCAACATCCATGACCAAAACTTTTCTATCACCCCAAATGGAAATTCTGTACCAAGTAAGCAATTTTTGCCAATCTTGCTAAGGCTTTTTGAATTTGTTTTTAAACCAGACTTTTGTTTCATTGATTTTTCCCTATTGTCTTCTTATTTTCAATATCCATTGATGCTTGCTCCTCTCATTATTTCTTCCATCTGCTTGTTCGGGGTCTATTTTGCTCTTTTTCTTTTCTAGTTTCTTAAGGCAAGAGCTTAGGTTACTCATTTGAGACCTTTCCTCATTTCTGATGTAAACATTTAGTGCTATGAGTTTGCTGTCAGCACTTGGCTGCATCCCACATATTTTGATGTAATGTGTCTTCATTTTCATTCAATTCTATGGTGTTATTTTGTCTGTTTGTTTTAACTTCCTTTGAGACTTATTCCTTGACCTACAGATTATGTGGAAATGTGTTGTTCAATTTCCACACATTTAGGGATCTTCCTCTTGTCTTTCTGATACTATTTTTTTGTTTCCCTCCATATGGTCAGAAGCCCCAGCTGCTGATGCTTGTGGAGGAGGCCCCAGGCCCGAGGCAGAGGCTTTGCCGTGACACTGAGCACCAGGGGTCCTTCTGTCCTGGCCACAGGTTCAGCAGGAGACCAGAAGTTCGGGCCTTAGCCGTGGGCTCCAGCCAGGCAGGAAGCAGGAGAGGCGTATCTGGGCCACGCCTGCCCAGGACTGTCCTTCGCAGAGAGCTACCTGCCAGGGGCCGAGACATGGAGCCAGCTGGAGCCTGCCTGCCTAGAGGAGATCATTCTTTGCCCACGGCCCAGCCCTGCCAGGGATCCCAGCCCAATTCAAACCTCATGAGCACGCGAGGCACCTACTTTGTCTTCAGGTCGCATCGTGGCCGAGTGAGAGGATGTCGGATGCAGCATCTTTCCAGTCTCAGGGCTGCAGAGGGGAGGCTCCTGGGAGGAGGACAGGGAGGGTCCCAGGTGTTTGTCCACCTGGGTGTGCTCAGACCAGAAGCTATGGCTAGCACCAGCTGCTGTGAGAACAGCTTGAGCCCTTTTGTACTGCGGCTGCAGCAGGGGAGGAAGAGGCCGAGCCAGGGCACTCTGTCGTCCCCACCCCAGGCGGCTGCACCTGACACCTGGCCTGGCCTTCTCCCTAGAAGGCTGCTGGACCCCAAACCTCCAGACCCCAAAATGGCAAGCTCAGGCTCATGGCCAGCCAAAAACCAGCTTTCCAGGAGAGAACCTGCCCCCATGAGCAGCACGAATGTGCTATGTGGCCATTCATCCACATCCTTTCCAGAAACGCGGGGTCCACAACCAGGGCACCCACGTGTCCTAAGGGTGCTCCTGATTACCCCCACTCTCAGGTATCCACACCCATCTGATCCCCAGCAGCAGCCCTGCTTGGGCCAGGAAAGGGGGGTTCAGGGAAGGCCAGGTGGCACGGCCAGCACCAGGGGCCCGGGCAGACCCCCTCCCACACCCAGGCTCCTGGCCGGGGTCTCTCCTGCCACAGGAGGGGGCAGGAGGCACATGCTTGTGCAAGTCCACCGGGGAGCCGTGCCCAGAGCCGCATGCTGGAGCACACATTCTCTTACACCCCCACTCACTTTCTCACACACACACTCTCTTGCACACTCTCTTCCACATATTCTCACACACACTATCTCAGTCTCACACCCACACCTTCTCACACCCACTCTCTCTCACACACCTCTCAAATGCATTCTCTCACACATACACTCTCACACTCACATTCTCTCACACACCCACACTCTCTCTTTCTTACACATTTTTACACTCTCACGCACACTTTCCCACACTTTCTTACACACATTCTCTCATACACTCTCTTACATATATACACTTGCACACACTCTCACACATACTCTCACACACTCACACACACTTTCTTACACACTCGTTTGCACTCTCACACGCACATTCTCTTGCTCACACACAGCTACCAATAATGCCCCTCTTTCTGGAACATTCCTCAGAAAGTGTCCTGATGACGCTGCCAGGGCTCTGGGCACCGTGCCCTTTGCACACAGGTACGTATGGGCTGTGCCGTCGTAGTGCAGTGTGGGAGCGAGGCGTGCAGGCTCATTAGCTGGGGACTCGTCTGTCGGCTGCCCTGGTGGGGCCTGACATGACGAATCCTAGACATTACAGCTGGCACGGATGGTCGGCGATTAGCAGAGAAACTAGTACATTACCCTAATTTAATTATCCCACCATCCAATGTTTATGATGATCGCTAACAGTACTTATTTCTAAAACGAAATGTGCTATTCTCTAATTGTTCACATTATGAAAGAAACAGCTAGAGAACATTTTCAACCATTAAGAAAATGATATTTTAAATGATGAGCAAACTGTATATGTTTGTACTTCAAGAAAACAGACTCTGGTAAAGTTGGAGGAAATTAGTGAACACTTACTGATTCCCAGAAGAAAAATAGTTTTGCCTAGCATGCCGGGCGGCCTCCGTGGCTCCATCCTGGCAGGGGCGCAGTGGTGGCTGCCAGCCTCTGGGCTCCCCGCAGTCCTAGGACCTGGGGTGCCCCCTCATCTGATTCTACTCGTGAAGGTTCATGGAGACATGCCCAGTAAGTGCTTGGGCTCAGCACCCACCCACTGCAAGCGAGCAGGGCCTCCAGGAGCCTCCGGGAGCCCAAAGGTGCTCTGGAGAGAGGGGCGCCCCTGGCCTGGCCTGAGAAGGAGTGGCGACCCGGCAGCCAGGCACAGACCTGAGTCCCAGCCCTGCCCACCCCCCGGCGCTGGTGAGCCCCGGGGTCTGGATGGCCCACACAGCGGGGAGGCTGCTTTCGTCCTCCCCTGTCCCAGGGTGACATGGGCAGAAGGCCGGCCGGGCCCTGGGGGTCCCCGAGTGGCCTGACCCCAGACACAGCGGGCAATGGGCAAGGTGCCAGTCCCACTGGGGACAAACGAAAGGCCTGCCAGGGGCACACCCTGTGGGAGACGTGGAAATAGGGTCCAGCCTGTGGGGGAGAGGCCAGGGCCTCAGTGGGGGCTGCGAGGCTGAGGGGCAAGCCGGAGGGATCCCCCACAGCACAAGGGCAGGGGACAGGCAGAGAGGAAGCTGCTGTGCAGACCCAGTGCCCCTGGGGGCCCCCAGCAAAGAGGGCCCCGGGCAATGGGGCAGAGGGAGCTGGAGGACAGGGTTTCTCTCTCCTTCTCGTTTTTCACCGAAGCAGCCCAGCGCTGGATGGAAATCCTGGGATGATAGCGTGAAGTCGGTACCTGCCTGCCCTGCCGCGCCAGCCCAAGGTGAAAATGGTTTTTCTCACCAGGGCTCAGCCACTGGGCTCTTCCTTACGTCTAACAACGAGCAGGTTTTTGGTGGGCTCTCTGCATTCATCGAGGCACGCTGAGGAACTGGGCCGCTCACGGTGTGCACTGCTCCCGCCCTTCTCCCGGTTCCCCGTCGTCTGCTTTCGCTGCCTCTCCTGGGTGCCGACACCTCTAACCTGAGCGATGCCCGTCCTTTCTCGTGGTGCCCGAATGCAGGCAGGATCCCTGGGCTTGCTGCGTGCGGATTTGGGTGCCGGAGCCCTTCCCCTTCGCTCCCTGACCATCCCCACCCATCAGCTGTACCCTCCTTCATTCATTCACTCGTTCACTCCTTCCACAAATATATGGGCACTTCCACGCCCTGCAGGGGCTGGGAGCAGCCAGGGCGGCTGTGGCCTCAGGCTAAGGAGTGACCGCAGCGCCTGACCTGGGGACTTTTCCCTGCATGGCCGAGGGCTCCGAGGGCTCCGAGGGGCCGTTCTTCCCTGTCCTCAGGTCTGTGCCGGCCGGAGCCCAGGCCTGGCATCAGGGACAAGTGGGGGCTCTTTTCTGCTGGGCCGAGGACTCAGAGCCACGCCCCGTCGGAGCTCGCCCTGGCCCTGGAGTTCCAGGTCTTCTTTGGGTTTGTCCTGGAGCTTCCGTCGCATTTTTTCTCTTCCCTGTGCTGCCCGCCCTCCTCGTCCTCCCCTCTGCGGTGCACCCGGCCCCAGTGCCTTCCCGCAGGCGCCTTTCTAGGGTCCCACCCCAGGCCTGATGGACGCAGTGCCCAGGGCCATCCTGGACCCCAATAGCTTCTGCTTCTTACGTGCCCGCCTTATGGAGTCTCCCTTCTCACCCTTCAGCAGCTGCCCGGGAGGGGCACACGGTCCCTGCTGGGCGCACTTCGCCTGCCACAGCCCATGTTTGCTCTCACACCTCGCACAGCCAGCAAGGTCTTCCCCAGACCTGAGAAGAGCTGCTCCCTGCCGGCCAGGCCAGATGCTCTCTCCTCTCCCCTTCCCGCTTTCTCTCCTTCTCTCCTTCCCTTTGTCCCTCCCTCTGTCCCTCCCCCTCTCTCCCTCCCTCTGTCCCTCCCCCTCTCCCTCTCTCTTTCCCTGTCCCTCTCCCTCCCTCCCTCTCCTTCTCTCCCTCCCTCTCTCTCCCCCCCCCACCTCCCTTTCTCTCCTTCCCTGTCTCTTTCTCCCCCTCTCCTCTTCCTGCTGCCCTAAGGTCCCTGGTGGGTGTCAGCCCCTCCTGTGCTCTCTTGGTTGAAACTCTAGTCTCTCTCCTGCTCTGGGAACTGTGCTTCTCTTGCTGCTCTCCCCTCCATTTTTTTGTGTTCTTTATCTTTGCTTCTATCCTCTAATTTCTCTAACATCTCTGACTTTTTCTGTGGTCTGAGAAATTCCCTTGCCTTTATCTCCCAGTCTTTTGGAAGGAGCTGTGCAGGTGTGGGAGCACTGGGGAGAGGCAGGAGTGGGCGCAGACAGAAGAGGGGGCTTCTCCAGAGTGCAGGCGAGGGCTGGGTGCTGGCCAGGCAGGCGGCCAGGGATCGGGGTCGGCGAGCAGCGCTGAGAGGTGTTTGGAACACAGGATCAATGGTGCTTGCAGGTGGATTAGACATGAGGAGTGAGGATAAAAAACATCAAGAAATGCTCCTAGTTTGGGTCTTAAGCAGCTGACTGGATTGTGTGCCCATTTCCTGGCTGAGAAAACTGGGGGGGAGATTAGGTGAGGGGTGCGGGGGGTCGGGGTGGGGAGGGGCCAACATCTGCTTGAGGGGACCTGAGGCTAGAGATGTGTGTTTGCCACCAGAGTGGCGGTGTCAGCCAGGCTTCTGAGGATGCGAACCAGGATTTGGGGGGTTCTCAGCTGTAAAGCTTGGGAAGATGCCAGTGCAGAGGGAACTCAAAGTCGCAGGCTGCCTGTGAGACCCCAGGGCAGGGGAGACTGAGGCTCTGGACGGAGTCCCCCTACCCCCCAGAGTCCAGGAGGAGTGAAGAGCCAGAGGCTGGAGGAGGGCCCTTGGGAAGGGGAAGGTGCCGCCCCGGGCTTGCCGAGCAGGTGGGTGGCCCCTGCTCACGTCTGCTCCTCCATCCAACATCCCCTAAGGCTGCAGGAGGCTCGGCCTCGGGAAGGGGCAGCCTGCCGGTCGGGTGGGCTTGATCTGCAAACAAGTACCTCTTTCCAGGGAAGCCGCGATTCCAACCTTGCAGGGGCCCAGGCCAGGTGCCAGCAGGGCCGTGCCTGTGGGACCACGTGCCCCGGAGAAGCCGGGGCCTTGGGGGCCCTCGCAGTCCCCTGGTTCTCACTCCACAGGTAGGGACAAGTGCCTGCCCACCCACCCCAGCCTTGGCTGAGTGCGGTCCCCATGGGAGGACGGCCCAGCCTGGCCCTCCAGCAGCCAAGCGCCTGATTCAGCTGCTCAGAGACACCCCACGGGGAGCCCAGCGGCCTCCCAGCTCATACGCTCGGCCGCCCCAACACCCCACCGCTGTCCCTAAAGATGCATCTGGGCACGTCCCTAAGGCCAGCTCGGCCCGCTCGCAGGCTATGACTGCCTGGCGCCCGGGTCAGCTGGGAAAGGAGGCCGGGAGCCCTGTGGACCATCCTGGCACAGATTCACCAGCTCCTGTCTGAACCCTGCCGGACTAGAAGCATGTTGAGGAGGGGGTCGGTGTCTCCCTGGGCCCTGCACCCCCCACCCAGCCCAGGCCCTGGCACTGGAGCATCCACTGCATGACTGAGACAGGGCAGTGCTTGGATGTGACTCGGCCACTGCCCCTCAACGCGGCAGGCAGGCCTGGCGGGCCGGGCAGAGAGGACGCACAGAGACTCGGGGGGTCGAATCTCCCACCTGTCTCCATGCTGCATCCAGGACTGTCCTTGTTTCTCTGGGCAGGTAAGCACGCAGTAGGTCCTCCACGAGGGAGGGGTAAAAGCGCCCGGCTAGGATGGCATCCCCGAGCTACACCCAGGCCAAGCACAATAGAGCAGGGACGGAGAGGCTGCGACCACCAAGAGCACAGAAGGCCGGCCACGGGAGAGGCCTGTGAGGAGCAGGTCCCCCACGCCCAGGAAGGGGACCCCGGGCCCGGCAAGGGGCCACAGGGGCCTGACACCCCCAGAATCCCCGCTGCTGCCAGGGTCCACCTGCTGGACGAGGCCCGAGCTGCTCCTGCTGGGCCACCTTTGTGTCCTTCACCTCGGGGAGGGCAAACCGGCTCTCGGCGTCTGCTGCTCCCCTGCTGCACTGAGGGCTACACCAGGCTCCCGAAGCAGGCCGGCCTGGGCCTATCAGCAGCACATCAGTCTTTAGGAGAGTTGTCATTAGATAAATATTTTTTATTGTTCTGGCCTGCCCGTGATAGAAGGATTTGATGGCATGTACTTAAGGAGACGCATGCAGCAGGATGCAAGGAGAAGGACAGAATTGTCACAACAAAGCTGCAGCCAGCAGTGGCTCCCTGTTCAACACTCAGCTCCGTGTCGGCTGGTAGCAAAACCAGTGGGAAATGGGGAGGGTGGGCTTCTCTTTCTGGGGGAAACCACATCTGCTTTGCCACGAGGACGAGAAACTGAGCACTAAACACTAAGGGAAGCTTATGATATGCAGCCTGATTTTTGAAGTGACAGCAAAATGAGCAATATGCCTTCAATAGCAATAAATGGATGTCGTTCTTATTCCAACAAGTTTAGGTATGAGATATGAGCCAAGGTGCTTTCGCTCCAAAAGACGGAGAAAGCATGGCCGCCATAGGCTAAGAAGACGTCTTGTCCTCTTCTGCATTCTGTCTGGGGTAAGAAAAACCAGAAATCCCAGACCATCTATGCTGCAAACACACAAATGTTACCACAAAAAATGCACCTTCTCCCGTGCTTGTCCACAGGCCGTCATGGGCCCACCATCCCACATCCGCCATCTTGGAAAATGGCGCCAGAGTCATGCCTCAAAACTGGCCCGTGCGCCTCAGCTGGGCACGTGTGGCCGGGCAGCTCTGCAGGGCTGCGTCTCGCCCCTCCCATGCTGCCCAGCATGGACCAAGGTGGCCCACAGAGGCCTGTAGGAACAAGTTCCTGGGCCCCAGGATGGCTGGTCCAAGCCGTGGGAGCCCCGAGGCCGCAGCAGGCCAGGCTCCAGCAGGCGGTCGCCGTTCTGGGCCGCGGCCCCTTCCTGCTGATCCTCTGGGCCTCGCCTGGCTTCGGGCTGCTGCTCTCCACACAAACCTGCCTCGACTAAGTGAATAATGGCCACTCTGGGGGCGGCCACCAGCCCTTCTCACAGCCATGCCCCCCCTCTTCTCCACTCTGAAGCTAAAACATCCGTCGCCACGGGGCATGGTTCCAGCATCGGTGGTAGGAAGGGCCTGGGCGACTGCTCTCCCGAGCTAGGACGAGCCTTCAGGCGTGCCCCCTCCCCACCCTGCCGTCCCTGGCTCTCCCCATCGGGGCAGCCTCACTCTGCAGCTCAGGTGGATTTGTGTGGCTAAATTGGCTGCCAGGACTTCCAAGAGCCGGTTCTGCCTGGGTCCCGACGGTCCCAGCACAGTGCCTGAGGATCCAAGAGCGACAACTATGCCCCACCCCGGGCCGTCTGTCTCCAGGAGTGCGGTAAGCGGAAGCATCTGCTGTCCAAAGAAAATCCTATTCAGCCTACTGATGAGTATCTTCCGTGCATTCTTAGAATGCGTCATTTTTCTGTGTTAGAAGAAAGCAAATACATTCTTTCACTCCATCCCCAGGCGTCTCAACAGTGCCTAATAAAATTGCCATTTAAATTGGAGAAAGCTCTCTAAACGCACTTTTCTGTGATGTGGGAGAGGCTGGCCAGGTAACCGCTTTAGGGATTAGGTATGAGCTTTTAATCTACACACATGAGGGGGCCATCTGGCCCCTCCCACAGGCCCAAGGACCCCTGGGGAGGGAGAGGATGGCTGGGGGTCAGAGAGCCGGTCCCCAGCCAAGGCTCTTTGCCACAGTTACAAGAGTGGAGGTGGGGTCCCTGAGGTGGGGGATCCCTGAGGTGTGGGGGATCCCCGGGGTGGGGGATCCCTGAGGTATGGGATCCCTGAGGTGTGGGGTCCCTGAAGTGTGGGGGTCCCTGTGGTGGGGGTCCCTGAGGTGGGGGTCCTTGTGGTGTGGAGGATGCCTGGGGGGGGTCCCTGAGGTGTGGGGGATGCCTGTGGTGGGGGGCCCTGAGGTGTGATGGGTCCCTGAGGTGAGGGTCCCTGAGGTGGGGGTCCCTGAGGTGGGGGGGATCCCCGTGGTGGGGGTCCCTGAGGTGTAGGGTCCCTGAGGTGTGGAGGATGCCTGGGGGGGGTCCCTGTGGTGTGGAGGATGCCTGGGGGGGGTCCCTGAGGTGTGGGGGATGCCTGTGGTGGGGGGCCCTGAGGTGTGAGGGTCCCTGAGGTGGGGGATCCCTGAAGTGGAGATGTCACTGGCGGCCTCTGCGTCTGAAGCAGTGGCTCCACCCTGACCCAAGGGACTAGGCCAGGTGACCTTGGATGTGCCTGCAGAGGGGGGGACACTGGGGCAGTCTGTGCCAGGTCAAGGGCAGGGCCCAGGAACTGGTCTTTGATTTTCGTTCTGTTTTGAGTTTCACCACTGGACTCTGATATCCAGCCAGTTTTGGAACCAAGTTGCTCAGGGCAGGGTCAGCAAGCTTTTCATAGAGGGCTGGAGACTAAATGCATCAGGTTTGGGGGGCCACGGAGTCCCTGGGGGGGGGGGCTGTCCTTGCAGCAGGCAAACAGTCACAGGCAAGTGGTAAAATGAGGGACTTTCCATAAAACCTCGTTTATAGAAGCAGGCATCAGGCTGATATGGCCCTTTGCTTGAGGTTTTATCTCTCAAAGGGCCCTTTCAAATGCAGATAACAGAAGAGGAGAGAGAGAGCAAAAATCACAGAAACATAGTTTCTCAATTCTGAGACGTGCACCTCAAACTTTAAAGAAATAAAACAAATCCCACAGGCCCCAATTGTTGACTCTAACTCATTTTATTATATTTAAATATATACAAACACGAAACTAGACATAAACTCCTCTTACTCATTGCTTCGATTTGACTTTAAAAACAAAACACATTTATAAATTAAATATAAGCCACACAAAGCAGCAGCATTCAAATCAAAAATATAAATTGAATGTGGCCAGCGACATGGCTTTGCTAAAACCAACGGCCACACCGACTGTGGCCATCACTCGTCCACACTTGCATGGCCGCACCTCGCCCTCGGCTCCCCGTCACGGGAGCCCATGCAGCCTCCAACGTCCACTCGGCAGGCCCGGCGTCAGCACGGCCAGTCTGTGCCGCGCTTGGGGGCACATGGGGACACAGCCCAGCGCATTGGTCAGCAGTCATCAGGCATGGAGCCCACCTGGAGCTTGGCGCCCGAGTGACTGGAGGGCATGTGTGTGCTGTGTCTGTATGCATGTGTGTAGATATGTATGCATGCATGAGTGCATGTGTGTATGCACGTGTGTGTGTGTGCACGGGGGGGAGGCTGAGTGTGCTGTGCACGTGTGCATACACATATATGTGTGCATATTTACATTAGCGTCAAAATGCAAACACAGTGTGTTTTAGTTTGCTTCACTGCCAAAAGCAGATACGATGAAATGCGTTGCCTTTTACAACAGGGGTTTATTAGCCCACAAGCTTACGGTTCTGAGACTGTGAAAATGTCCAGACCAAGGCGTCATCAGGCGGTGCTTTCTTCCCAAAGACAGACAGTCACTGATCCTGGGCTCCTCGGCCACATCGCCAGGCACGTGGCGGCGTCTGCTGCTCTCTCCCTTCTCTTCTGGGTCTTGGGTCTCGTTGCTTTCAGCTTCTTGCCTCTGTGGCTTTTTCTTTCTTTGTCTGAATTTCATTTGCTTATAAAGGACTCGAATAAGAGGATTAAGACCCACCGTGAATGAGGTGGGTCACGTCTTAACTTAAGAGCCTGCTCACCTGAAGACCCTCCTTCCCTGGGTCCACACCCACAGGAGTGGATTAGCTTTGAGAACATGCTTTTTTCTAGGTACAGCAGGGGAAACAGAGATTGAGAGGTGAAGAATTTCCCTGTTTGTTTGTCTGTTTTTTGTTTATTAATATTATTATTGAAACAATGAAAATGCTCTACTGCTTGAAGCGATGAATGCACATCTCTGTGGTTATACCAAATACCACTGATTGTGTACTTTATTAAGATGTATCAATAAAATTGATTTGTTGAAGAGAAAAAAAAAAAAAAAGAACATGCTTTTCTGGGGTCCACACAGCTTCAAACCATCACACAGTGCCCTGGTCTCCCGGAAACTTGGGGCATATGGGGGTGTGCCTCACCTGTGCCCACTCAGGGAGCCCTGTGGAAACCCACCTGTGTGGCGGCCAAGCCGTGGCCCACCAGACCAGCTTCTGTGGGAGCTGGGGTGGGACGTGGAGCTGACAAGTCTTGTCAGGACAGGGAGTGACAGGGAGGACTGGGTGGGAGGAGGGACTGTGTGGTGGGGGCATAGGTGGAAGGGGGATTCCAGCAGAGGCCTGGGGGTGTCCCCTTGGGGCCATCTCCTGGCCCTCCCTTGGAGCCTCCCTCCTCATGTCTGTGGGAATGGGCGTGGACACCTCAGTCTACACTCAAAAAGTAATGAGACTTATAATAGTTCTAGCCCCATTGTCCTTACTTGAGTTTTTAAATTTAATATGCAGCATACCATATGTGTATAGATAGATATCTAATTTTAAGGTTAAAATACTCAGTCTGAATACTATCAGTTTGGTTCTTATTTAACCTTTTTGGCTATTTCTGCATAAGACAATGTTTAATATAAACGAGATCATCTCAGAGAAAGTGGATTAAGATGTCATTTTAAAATAGAAATAATTTACTGAAAAAAAAAAAAAGTGATGAGACTGAGGGGCTAGACCAGGAAGGTGATGGGTAGTGCTTAGATGATCTTTTTCCTACTTCAAATCTGGCTGGAGGCTGAAAATTCCAGGGAACCCTTCCTTTCTCACCTGCCTGTGATTTCGGAGAGAACACCTGTGGGAATGCCTTGGACATGCCCCCTGGGGCAGCCAGCAGGTTTCAGGGTCATAGCTGGGGCTTCTAGGCGCTGAGTTCTGATCCCATCCGGCTGCAGGGGCTCCCTGCGGCCTCAGGTCCACCCATTAATCCTTGGTTTTCTCCTCTGCATTTGGGGGGACCTTGGAGGGGGACTTAGGAGAATGGCCTGTTGCTCTCCCCCAGGGCCTCACATGGGGCTGAAACAACCCTATTGTTTACCGGTGGGTGTCAGAGGGCAGCTGAGGTCTTGAAGTTGCCTCGATTCTCCTACTTTTAAAACAAGGCAGATTGTGGGAATATGGCCGATGGGGTAGGCAGATAAAGAGGAAGTCTAGGGCTGCCTCGGCCACCTGCTTAGGGGAACAGCAGACCAGGACATTGCTTCACAACTAACAGAATAGCCGGGGACAGAGAGGAGGAAGCCGAAACAGAACACGGTGAGGTACTGATCCTCCTGGCCGCCATCCCTGAGATATTAGGTGAGAGCAAAACTCCTGGCAATAGTATCTGCCTAAGAGGAGAACAGACTTCTTCCCCCCTGCCAACACCCCTAGATATATAGAGAGCGGTGGGGGGAGGGCTTCTCTGGGTCATCTAGGAGGGTGCTAGAAAGAAAAGGAAGCCAGCAAAAAGTCTTGAGTTTCTCCCGCCCATGGCTGGAAGTGGTGCTTACACCCCACCCTCAGGACAGACAGCTTAAGGGGAGTCCCCAGCTTTCTCCCCCAAAAAGAGTGTGCTGGCAACCTCCCTGGGAGGAGGAGGGGTCGGAGAGGGTGGAGAGTGGTCTCTTTGCAGTTATTTTAGCCAGCCGAGCCCTGCTTGGGTGTCAGAAGGGACCCTGACATTACAGGGATGGGGAGGGGAATCTCCTCAGACAGGCTGCCATGCCTAGCAGCCTAGGTAAAGAGAGAATTTATATCAGAGAGGAGGCAGAGATAACATGGAGGTACTAGGGGCTGATACGTTTCTGGAAAGCCTCGTTAATCTAAGAAGGTGCATTAGCTCAGTGGAAGAGCTCCTGCCTAGCACATACAAAGCCCTGCTTTGATCCCCGGCTCCTCTCTGAGAAGGGTATAAGGTTATCAAGCATCCAGTGACACTTTATGACAGGGAACATATTGACATCCTCTTTATATCAGCTTTTATTGGATCTCTTTTTTAAAAAAAAAGTTTCCTATTTTACTTTCCTTATTGTACTCACTAAAACCTGCAGAGGACAGGCTTCAGGGTGATTGATGGTTGAATAGCAATAGCCTAAGAGGATCACCAGGAGTCCAAGAGAAAAGGCTGTTTTTGCCTGTTTATCTTGGCTTTTTGATCCTTTTCCTGCCTTCTTCCTCTTTTTCTTTTTCTTTTTTTAACAAAAATACTAGTAGCTGCTGTCTTGATTTCTTGTTGTTGTATCCTCCTTCATTTCTCTGTTCTCTTTCTTTTGTTTCCCAATCTTCTCTACCTATGCTCTATCTTTTCCCTCCTGCATCCTTATATTTTCTGTTTTCTGGTGGTGTTCTTTCATTCCACCTCTTCGGTCTTGGTCTTCAGTTTTTCTTGTACTCATTTCTCTCTCTCTCTCCTAGTTTCTCCGTGTTTCATTTTCTCTTTTTTTATTTTTTTTTCTTTCTTTCCTTCTCTCTTCTACTTTTTCTTTTCCCCTCTTCTCATGATTCTGGACTTTTAATTCATTCTATATTTTTCTCCATTCTCTTTCATGTTTCTATTCCACTTTTCTAATCTTATTCTTCTGTACTTCTTAATCAGGTTAATTATTCAATTGCCTATGTCTTGTACAGGCCCTCTCCTACCTTTTACTATCATCACTGCTATTCCTCATTCTGTCTTCCTATCTATTCCTGTTTCTCTGGTACTAACATTTTTTCAAGGGAACACAGATGACAGCAAGGAAATAGAATAAGAGGAATAAAGTGTCAAAGTGAAACCTTACCACACACAAAAACAACAAAATAAAACCATAGAGCAGAGAGAGAATCCAATCAACTGAATAAACACACCAAGATAAACAAACGACTAGATAGCAACAAAAAAATACAAGTTACACTAAGAAACAGGAAGACATGGCCCAGTCCAATGAACAAACAAAAAACCAAGAGGAAATGCAGAACATGGAACAACTAATCAGAGCTGTCTAAACAAATATGAATCAACTTAATGAAGTGAAGGAAGACATTAAGGATATTAAGAAGACACTGGGAGAACATACTGAAGAAATAGTAAACATACATAAAAAGATAACAGATATGATGGTGATGAATGGTACAATCCAAGAAATCGAAAATACGATGGAAGCACACAGCAGCAGATGTGAACAGGCAGAGGCAAGAATTAGTGATGTGGAAGACAGTACATCTGAAACCAAACAGATAGTAGAACAGATAGATGAAAAGATAGAAAAAAATCCAGCAGGGATTCAAGGACTTGAACGACAACACGAAATGCACAAACATACGCATTATAGGCATCCTGGAGGGAGAAGAGAAGGGAAAGGGGACAGCAAGAGTGTTGGAGGAAATAATGGCTGAAAACTTCCCAACCCTATTAAAGGAGATGGGTGTACATATCCAATAAGTGCAGCACACCCCAAACAGTATAAATCCCAACAGGTCTACTCCAAGACATATACTTGTCAAATTGTCCAATGCTCAAGATAAAGAGAGACTACTGAAAACAACAAGAGAAAAGAGAACCATCACATACAAGGGAAGCTCAATAAGATTAAGTGCTGATTTCTCATCTAAAACAATGGAGGCAAGAAAGCAGTGGTATGACATAGTTAAGATACTAAAAGAAAAAACTTCCAGCCAAGAATTCTCTATCCAGCAAAACTGGCATTCAAAACTGAGGAGAGTTCAAAAAATCGACAGACAAATAGAATCTAAGAGAGTATGTCAATAAGAAATCTGCACTTCAAGAAATACTAAAAGGAGTTCTGCAGGTTGAAGAGAAAAAACAGGAGACAGAGAGTTGGAGGAGAGTGTAAGAACAACTAAAAAGACAAAAAGAGTAGTAAAAACAATATACGACGTACATAAACCCAAAGAAAATACGGCAATCTAAGTAATCCCATGACAGTAATAATATTGATTGTTAATGGACTAAACTCACCAGTCAAGACACAGACTGGCAGAATAGAAAAGGAAATATGACCCATCTATATGCTGTTTACAAGAAACCCACCTTAGAGCCAGAGATTCAAGAAGGCTGAATGTGAATGGTTGGAAAACAATTTTACAAGCAAACAATAACCAAAAAAGGGTGGAAGTAGCTATATTAATATCAGACAAAATAGACTTTAAATGCAAAACTATTGTAAGAAGCAAAGAAGGACACTATATATTAATAAAACAGGTAATCTTTCCAGAAGAAAGAACAACCATAAACATTTATGCACCTATCCAGGGTGCCTCAAAATACATGGGGCAAACACTGGAAAAACTAAGTGGAGAAATAGATACCTCTACAATTATACTGAGGGACTTTAATATGCCATTATCACCATTAGACAGAACATCTTGACAGAGAATCAATAAAGAAACAAAGACTTTGAATAATACATTAGAGGATCTGGACCTAATAGACATATACAGAACATTACATGCAAATACAGCGGGATATACATTCTTCTCAAGTGCACATGGGTTGTTTTCAAGATGAACTACATGCTAGGGCACAGAACAACTCTCAATGAATTCAGAAAGATCAAAATTATACTAAATAATTTCTCTGACCACAATGGAATGAAGCTGGAAATCAGTAAGGGCCAGAGAACCAGATTAGCCACAAAGATATGAAAGTTAAACAACACACTCTTAGACAAACAGGGGTCAAGGAAGAAATCTCAAAATAAATCAGTAACTACCTGGAAATGAATGAAAATAACAACAAAACTTATCAAAACCTATGAGACATAGCAAAAGCGGTACTGAGAGGGAAATTCATAGCCTTATATCAAAAAAGAAGAAAGAGCTAAAATCAAAGACCTAACTGCACACCTGCAGGAATTATAAAAAGAACAACAAACTAACCCCAAAGGAAGTAGAAAGAAGGAAATAACAAAGATTAGAGCAGAACTAAATGAAATAGAAAATAAGAAAGCAATAGAAAAAATAAAACCAAAAGCTGGTTCTTCAAGAAGATCAATAAAATCCACAAACCACTAGCTAGGCTAACAAAGAAAAAAAGAGAGAAGATGCAAATACACAAAATAAGAAATGAGGAAGGGGATTTTACCACTGACCCCACAGAAATAAAGATTATCATAAGAGGGTACTTTGAAAAATATATGACAACAAGAGAGACAATTTAGAGGAAATGGACAAATTCCTAGAAATACACAAACAGCCAACATTGATGAAAGAAGAAATTGATGAGCTCAACAGACCAAACACAAGTAGTGAGATAGAATCAGTCATCAAAAACCTCCCAACTAAGAAAAGCCCAGGACCAGATGGCTTCATGGGTGAATTCTACCAAACATTCCAGGAAGAACTAACACTAATCCTGCTTAAACTCTTCCAAAAAATAGATGTGGAAGGAACATTGCCTAACTCATTCTATGATGCCAACATCACCCTAATACCAAAGGCAAACAAAGACACCACAAGAAAGGAAAACTATAGACCAATCTCCCTAATAAACCTAGATGCTAAAAATTCTCAACAAAATACTTGCTAATTGTATTCAACAACACATCAAACAAATTATACACCATGACCAAGTGGGCTTCATCCCTGGTATGCAAGGATGGTTCGATATAAGAAAATCAATCAATGTTACACACCACATAAACAAGTTGGGGGGAAAAAAATCACATAATTATCTCTATAGATGCATAAAAAGCATTTGACAAAATATAGCACTGTTTCCTGATAAAAACTCTACAAAAGATAGGGATAGAAGGAAACTTCCTCAACATGATAAAGGGTATATATGAAAAACCCACAATGAATATCATATACAATGGTGAAATCCTAAAAGCTTTCCCTCTAAGATCAGGAACTAGACAAGGATGCCCACTATCACCACTCCCATTTAACATTTTGTTAGAAGTACTTGCTCAAGCACTTTGGCAAGAAAAGTATATAAAAGTTATCCAAATTGGAAAGGAAGAAGTAAAAGCTTCACTATTTGCAAACGACATGATCCTAGACATAGAAAACCCTGAGAAATCTAGAAAAAAAGCTTCAAGAGCTTGTAAATCAATTCTGTAAAGTCACAGTTTGTAAGATCAATGTGCAAAAACCAACAGCATTTCTGTACACCAATAATGAGCAATCTGAGGAGGAAATCATGAAAAAAATACAATTTACAATAGCAACTAAAAGAATCAAATACTTAGGAATAAATTTAATATGTAAATGACACATGCAGAAAACTATACAACATTGTTAAAGGAAATCAAAGATTTAAATAAATAGAAGAATATTCCCTGTTCAAGGATAAGAAGACTAAACATCATTAAGATGTCTATTCTACCCAAACTGATATACAGATTTAATGAAATCCTAATAAAAATCAACAAAGCATTTTTTACTGAATTGGAAAAACTAACTATGAAATTTATTTGGAAGGTCAAGGGGCTCTGAATAGGCAAAGACAAATTGAAAAAGAAAAATGAAATTGGAGGAATCACACTACCTGACTTTAAAACATATTACAAATTTACAGTGGTCAAAACTGCATGGTATTGGCACAAGGATAGACATACTGACCAATGGAACCAAATCAAGAGTTCTGATATAGATCCTCACATATATAGTTGTATTAGTCAGACAAAGGGGTGCTAATGTGAAATACCAAAAATGGGTTGGTCTTTATAAAGGGTATTTATTTGGGGTAGAAGTCCACAGATACCAGGCCATAAAGTGTTAAGGTTCTTCTCTCACCACAGTCCATTGCCACGTGTTAGAGCAAGACAGCTGCCAGCGTTTGCCAGGATTCAGGCTTCTGGGGTTCTTCTCTTCCCAGGGCTGCGTTTCTCTCTGGGCTTAGCTCCTGTTTCTTCCACAAGATCAGCTGTAGACGATTAGGCAAACGGCTTGCTTCTCTTCTCCTGGGGCCTTTTTCCAACATCAAAACTGCTTCTCAAAAGACTGCTTCAACTGTCCTTTGCCTTGCCTTTTATATTCAATTCCCCACCCACCAAGGGGTGGGGCTCAACTCCCTAATCCTAACCTAATCATGCCCAGATTAACAGATCAGGTTACAAGCATGATCCAATTATATTTTTGGAATTCATAATTACATCAAACTGCCACAATAGTCATCTGATATTTGGAAAGGCCACTAAGCCCACTCATCTGGGAGAAAATGGCCTCTTCAACAAATGGTGCTTGGAAAATTGGATATCCATATCCAAAAAAATGAAAGAGGAACACGATCTCACACTTTATACAAAAATTAACTCAAGATGGATCAAAGACCTAAATACAAGAGCCAAGACCATAAAGACCTTGAAAGATAATGTATGGAAACATCTACAGGACCTTGTAATAGGAAATTATTTCATGAACTTCACACCCAAAGCATGAGCAATGAAAGAAAAAAAATAGACAAAATTAAAAACTTTTGTACCTCAAAGGAATTTGTCAAGAAAGTGAAAAGGTAGCCTACTTAATGGGAGAAAATATTTGGTAACCATTTATCTGATAGGAGTCTATTATCTATCATATATAAAGAACTTCTACACCTCAAAAATAAAAAGACAACCCATTTAAAAATTAGGCAAGTGATTTGAATAGACATTTCTCCAAAGAAGAAATACAAATGGCTAAAAAGCACATGAAAAGATGCTCAACATCACTAGCTATTAGAAAAATGCAAATCACAACTACAATGAGATACCATCTTACACCTATTTGACTGACTGCTGTTAAAAAAAAAAGAGGACTACAAGTGTTGGAGAGGATGCAGAGGAACGGGAGTCCTTATCCACTGCTGGTGGGAATGTAGAAAGGGGCCATTATGGAGGACAATTTGGCAGTTCCTCAAAAAACTAACTATAGATCTGCCATACGATTAAGCAATCCCACTGCTGGGTATATACCCAGAAGAATTGAAAGCAAGGACATGAGCAAATATATGAACATCAATGTTCATAGTGGCATTATTCACTATTGCCAAAAGTTGGAATCAACCCAAATGCCCATCAACTGATGAATGGATAAACAAAATGTGGTACATACATACAATGGAATATTACTCAGCTCTTAGAAGGAATACAGTGCTAGCACACAAGACAACATGGATGAACCTTGAGGAACTTACATTGAGTGAAGCAAGCAGGCATTGAAGGATAAATATTGCATGACCTCACTGATAAAAATTTAGCAAACTGAGCAGACTCACAGAGCTAGAGTCTGGAAAATAGGTTTACAGGAAATAGAAAGGGAGAAGAAGGTTGAGAGCCAACGCCCGTAGGGGCAAAATCTATGACAAGGTGGAAGCGTGTAGATGTGCAATGAAGGGACATGACAAGGGTATGGTGATAATATTGGTTTGGGTGGTGCAGATTTGACAGGGGGCAGGGTGGGGAGGGTGGGTTTGATGGTCCATGGAACTGGGAGGAGGGCTGGGGGAGGGAGCAGGTGAACACTGGGGATTGGCGGGTACGTGGTTGAAAATACAGTGTTGGGAATGCTCACTTGGCAATATGACAAGGAAGAGTTACTGGTGTAGGGTGTTGGATGGTGGGCATTCAGGACAGGGCACACCTGGGGCAGGCTTCTAGGGAGCCTGTGAGTGATCATTTTGGCATAGTGTGTTGCATTAGTGGGTGGAGACCCACATAATGAACAGAAAGGTGCTGGACTCCCATCCTAGGGAGGCCTGCTATGTTCTCAAACAGAGGGATGGGAGTCACTTGAGAGCATCGGCGGTGCCTAATAGGGGAGGACAGACCAGTGTGCCAAGTCCTCAGTGAAGATGCAAGTAATATTAATCTTGTCCTTCAAGGAGTGAAGCCTGGTTATCTCCATGAGCCTGAAGGGAAGGGGGAGGGAGGAATAAAACAGATGGAACAAGGGGCATTCTGGGGGTGATGGAAGTGTTCTGCATGATCTTGCAAAGATGGATACAGGCCACATTAAATTTTATCAGATCTTATAAAAGCATATGATCCAAAATGTAAACCATGTGAACCATTGATGATGGTTAGTAGCTATGTTTCAATATTTGTGCCTCAGTTGTAACAAATGTACCATCTATATATAAAATGTTACTGATGGGAGAAGGGGGGAAAAGGGGAGGATGTTGGGTATATGGGAGTCCCCTGTATTATGTACATGACGCTACTGTGACCTAAAACTTCTTTGAATAAAAATTGAAAAAAAAAATAAGACCCTGGGGGAATAAATGGAAGAAAATGTCATTGTACATACAGGACAACAGTCTTACAGTGCTGAAAGACAAAATGTTAAAAAAAAATTAAAAAAATAAATTCTCTTCAAATATTTTTCATTACTTTTTAATATTCCAGATTTTTAAAATATTACTCTATTTTTACTTTTTATTAATATTTTCTGTATTTTACTTCTTATGTATAAAACTATCATCACTATTTCATTTTCTTGTTAATTGTATTTGGCTAGTTTATTAGCTTCATTTTTAAAGAAGTTTTAGATCACAGAAGGGTTACTACTGTGGCAGGGGAGGAGCATTGATGTGGGGTGTCAGTGAAGGGGGATACATGGGAGGAAGTTCACCTGGGTCTACATATAAGGCATATAAATATGTTCAAATGTTCATGGGGCATTGTCCCAGTGGGTGGAGATTCACACAATAACCAAAAGAATATCAAATTCCCATCCAGAGGAGCTCAGCCACATTCTTTAATGGAACAACAAGAATGACTCAAGTACAGGGACAATACCTTGTGAAGGAGGATGGTCCATTGAAGGACCCTTGATATTGATGATTATACTTATGACCCTTTGCTCTTGAAACTGAACCTTAGCCTAGTGACATAGGGGGCCTAAGAGTTACCTATGGGGAGCCTCCTTGTTGCTCAAATGTGGCCTCTCTCTAAGCTGAACTCAGCATATAAAAGCAATAACTTCTCCCCAGTGTGGGAGATGACTCCCGGGGATGAGCCTCCCTGGCACTGAAGATTGCTACCAAATACCAACAAGCAATTCATCTGGAAAAAAAAAAACACCTTGACCAAAAGAGGGAAAAGCTAATTACAAATGAGTTTGTATGGCTAAGAGACTTCAAACTGAGTCGGGAGGCCATCCCAGAGGTCGCGCTTATGCACATCTCAACAGGATCTTACTGACAGCCAAAGTAGATACGACCCCAAATAGTGAAGCTCCTCAGGGATATGGAGACATCCAGACACTATGGCCAGGACAGACAGCTCAGGAATTTGGCCCCTTTCCAGTGGGCCCTAACTGGTACTTATGCTCCCCAGTGTGACTGGGTTAGAAACAGCCGTGGTTTCCTTATGCATGATTCTTCTGTCCTTCTATTTGAACCCATAATTAGTACTAGAGTTTGGTAGACTTAAATCTTTTGTGCCAGCTGAGCCCTGAATCTTAAAGGAGTTGCAACACCTACTCTCCAGTTCAATGGACTCACCCAGGACAACTAACAGGGAGGAGATGTTGGACAAACAACATACCAAGGAACCGAGAGTGCCTACAACTGCAAGAGAGTCCCATCCATCAGATGTATGGGATCAAAGCCCCCCTCAATTAATGGTGGAGTGGGCATCACCATGCCAGGGTCCTCAGGATTGGGAAACGAACTATGGACTAAAATAAATTTACCAGTATTCTACTATAGACTTATTGTGGTCCTAGCAATGGAAGAAATACCGTTGTTGTGGGCAGTGACCCATGGATGTTCTAGGATTAGGGAGAGGGAAAAACAGGTGTAATAGGAGGGAATTTTCAGGACTTGGGAATCGTCCTGTATGACATTACAGTGACAGATACAGGCCATTATATATCCAGCCATAACCATACAGAGTCGAATGGGAGAGAGTGCTAACTACAAAATAAACTATAATCCACACTTAGTGGCAATGCTCCAAAATGTGTTAATTGATTGCAGGGAATGTACCACAATAATGAAGGATGTTTTTAATGTAGGAAAATGTGGGAGGTGTGGGCAGCAGAGCATATGGGAATCCCCTACATATTCTCTGAAACATTTATGTAATCTAAGTATCTTTTAAAAAATAAAAAGTGAAGGGAAAAAAAAAAAAAAAAAAGATCTCCCGGAGGCTCTTACCAGCTCACCTGGAAAGTGGGACACATCAGGTGCATAGTAATGTTGGAGAGGAAGAAGGAAGGATTTCCAGGCAACAGGACTCCTCCCACCTCTGGGTTTAGAAACCTGTTTGCAGGGACAGCCCTGTAGGAGGGACAGGGTCCCCTATGGGAGGGGCGAGCGGTGGGAGGTTGAGGGGTAGAGCTGGGAGGAGGCGGCGACAGAGGACCTGGGCCAAGAAGCAGGGAAGGAAATGGCTGACGCAGCTGCGCGCTGTTTGAGGAAACTCTCCCCATCCTTACCTGCCCTGCAGCCACAACGGAGGGGTGTGTGTGTGTGTGTGTGTGTGTGTGTGTGTGTGTGTGATGGTGGAGGGGAGTGGCGGGGGGGGGTTTGTGTGGAGGTGTAAGGCTTGGCTAGTGGGTTTGCCGATTCTGCGTTTCATCGCGTGTGTAATAATAAAGCAAGTGAAAACAGCAAAAAACAAAAACACCCAACACCCTTCAGTACAGTGTGCGTTGTTCCCAGGTGCCTTGCTCGAGACAGGAGCAAAGGAAAGCCAGCCTGGTCTCTGACGAGCTGCGAGGCGACAAAGGAGGAGGCGCGGGCAGCGGGGCACGGGCATCCCCTGGCGGGAGGGGGCAGTGCAGGGGCATTCGGAGCGGCCTGGCTGGGGGCCCAGTAGCTCAGCAGCCACCCCAGGCACGAAGGCAGTGTGAACAAGTCACTCGTTCCCTGTCGACTCTCCGGGAAAGGGAGTCATCTCATAAATAAAGGCGCTGCCCTGGTCTCCAGAGCACTTTCATTTTTGGTTCAATTTGTCTTCCTTGAAACAGATGTAAATATTTTATGTCTGTCACCTGGAGGTGCAGTTGAGCCGTGGAGGCTGCTGCACACTGGCAGACCCGAGCCCCCTGGGGAGGCAGGCGGCCCCTCTGCCCCCAGGACTCCCCAGGCCGGAAGCTGTTAAAACAACGTAAAGACCCACCTGTGCTAGTCTACACCACAATGACTCAGAAATCCAAGCGCAGCTCTGGGCCAGGAGCCCTCACGGGCGTGGGGGGCTTGGGGGCACCACACTGATGCTGACCCCTGTGCCCTCAGGGGTGTTTTCCGCCACCCCACGCTGCCTTGACCCCTGCTTGGCCACCATCCGTGGAGAACACACTTAAAAGGAAATTTAAAACACCCCATTAGAATCCCAAACCAAACCCCAGATGCTACCACTGGGAGCTTCCCTCTGTGGAAGGTCCAGTAACAGCATAAAATAGTCCAGAGGAGAAGTCAACACTGCCGTGATTTGTTGACACAAGAGTTGTGAGCCAAAGAAATTCAAGGAAATAAGAGGAAACCTCTGAGAACTCATGAAAGAATTCTGTAAAGTTGTTAGAAATACAGCAATGGAAACAAATCAATAATCGTCTATATAGCCTCAATAATCAGCAGGGGAAAATTCCAATCTCGTTCATGATAGCAACAGAAAATACACATTTTTGTTAGGATTGTTCCTATATAATGGAGGAATTATTGGTAGAAATGATAAAAGTCACCAAGACAAGTAGGTGAAAAGTAATAGCCACCTGCCAGGCTGAGTAACAGCCCTCAAGAGTCCACGTCCCGAATCCCAGAACCTGACGTGGCCAAGGGGCTTTGGAGATGGGAGAGTCTCCGGGATTGGACGGGTGGGCCTGTAAGAGGAAGGCAAGGGGCAAAGCAGAGGAAGGAGACGTGAGGAGGGCAGCAGAGGCCCGAGGTGGACGGGAGGCTGCTGCCCTGCTGCTGGGGGGCGGGCCACGAGCCACGGAGCGCCGGGGGCTCCGGAAGCTGGAAAGGCAAGGACGGGACTCTCCCGGGGCCTGCGGAAGGGGCAGCCCTGGGGACCCATCCGAGAGGTCAGAAGATAAGCTCTGGCCACTTTGAAGCCACTGCGTTCACGGTACTTCGCCATGTTTATATATAAAATCTTGACTCGTTTCAAAAATTCTTGGTGGGGTGACCATATTTGGGTCGAGATTTAAGCAAAGTTTTGTTTGCCACAGCAGCACGGTTGTAAAATGATTTGCATAAGCAGGCAGAAAGCTAAGAAGAGTCTGAAAAATGAGCTGCAGTGGCGGGAGCCGTGCCGTCGTCAGAACTGTAAGGTGGCTCCGTGCCTTCAAAGCCGGAGGTGCCCCCGCCAGGAGGAGAAGGGAGAAGCCCCTTCCTGAGTCCCTGAGGAGATTTCACATCTGAAAAGAAAAGCCCATCCAGCTATCAGTGTTCATAAAACAAAATACCAGGTTTCTGCCAAATCAGTGAAATGTTAAAAAACAAACAGAGAAAACAGTGTGTGCCGCATTACAGAGTCGCAAGGCACTGGCTGTCCCCCTGCCTCAGTGTGGGGGCGGGAGGGAGGGGAGCCAGGCACGGAGCAGAGCGGGGTCGCCATGCAGGGCTCAGGCGCGGTCCTCCCACAGGGTCCGCGGAGAGTTCTCGGGGGCTCTAGGGGGCTCTAGGGGTCCCGTCGGGGGCGGCGTGGGAGCAGGAGGGAGGGGCTACCTTCAGGCAGGGGCTGCAGGAGGGACTGTGGCTGCCAAGGGATTGTGCAGCTACAGCAGGAGAGGGTGGCTGCAGGACATTGGGGGGCCACTGAGGCAGGACGGGGTCTGCTCGGAGTGGGGGGCAGCATGAGGGGAGCGTGAAGTCCAAGATGACACTGGGCTGGATAGACCACCCCGGAATCTGCCAGGAGCCACAGAGCAGGAGGACTCGGGTTGGGCAGGGGTCCTGGGGGTGTCGGGGGAGAAGTCCACAGGCAGTGGCTGTGCCGATAGGAGCTGGGGGGCCTGGGGGCGGGTGAGCCCCAGCCTGGCCTCCCGCCTGGCCTGGCCTGGACTGTGTGAGGGGCTTGAGGAGGAAGACGTGGCCTCGCAGCCCTTCAGGCTTTAAGCAGAAATTTAAACAGCCTCCTGACTTGTTAAGAATTCAGTTGATGCTTTTATATTGAAACGTTAACCAGGAAGGAGGCCAGATAGCTGAAATTAAAATTAAGTCTTGCTCAGGACATGTGGGAAAAGCCCAAGGCCAGCTGCGGGGCCACGGGGAGCGCGGCCTGCGCGGGCCTCTCCCCTCCACAGCCCCTGGCCACTGGCCGTCAGGTTTTAGGGTTTTATATCAAAACATGGAAAGGTGTTGAAAAGCAGTACACGCTCGGGGATTCTGCCCTGGTCCTTTCGCGTCACTGTGTAGGAATGGGTGAGTATTCTGGAAACATTCAGTGTCCACAGTCCACACACCGTAGGGGTCCCCAGCTGCCCCCTCCCCGATGCTCTACTGATGCAGGGACAGAGGCGCAGGGGCAGCAGGGGCCCGAGGCAGGGACCCCGTCCTAAGAGCTTTGCACACCCAGCCCCACGTGGCCGCACGAAGCAGAAGCTCCAGGGCCCTTTCGCGGGGACCCCGAGAGGCCCGGAGAGGCCCAGCTCGCCGTCCAGTGAGCGCCTGAGCGGGAGCTGAGCACGGGCGTGGTGGCGGGGCGGTGGCCTTGCCACTCGTCGGCACAGAGCCAAGCGGGCCCCACAACCCCTCGGCTCCCCCTGGACGCCCCCAGGTCCCGGGTGACGGCCGCAGGACGTGGCCTCCAAATCTGCTCTGGACACATGAGCTCTGTGGGGCGCCCAGGGCGGCCGGCAGGCTTGGGGGTCTGTTGGTGCTGGGGGCGATGTGCTGCTGGCAGGGGCTTCCCCTCCCGTGTCCTGCAGGGGCTGGGAGCAGAGGAGAGCTTGTCTTCCTTAGGTAAGGGGTAGAGCTGAGTGGCCCCCCGGGGGACGGGCCCAGAAGGAAATCTCCTGACTCACCTGCCACGTGCAAGCCCCAGGAGAAGCTGGGCTGGGTGGGGACCTCGGGCCGGCCTTGGACTGGGGCGTGGGCCCTCGGGGCAGGGGTCCAACATCCAGGTTTGTGGCAAGGCGTAAAGTCAGGCCATCCAGATCCCGAGGGCCACAGGACAAAGGGGCAAACACCAGGGGGCAAACAGGCAGCAGGAGCCACTTCCCTTCCTTGGAAGGCAAGAAGGCTGCATTAGGGCGGTGGAGGCTGCGGGCTCTGGCTGGAGCGGGGCCCTGGGTGGAGGCTGTGAGGAGGTCCAAGCCAGAGGGGCCTGTGGCCTGACACCCACCCGCTGGGCACAGTGCAGACCCTGTTCCCACAGCACACCTTTCTCGGCGCATCCGACTGCTCCGTATGTCAGCTGGTGCCCTGGCCTGGACATTGCTGGCGAGGGGCTTGTAGATGTGATTAGCATCCAAGCCAGCGTGCGTCAAGGAGATAACCCCTCGTCCAATCGGCCGGCGGGCTCCCAAGCGAAACACTGAGGGTTCCAAGAAGAGATCCCAGGTCAAGACTTCAGCTTCCGCTCCCATAGGAATTTCCAGCCTGCTGGCCTGCCCTCGGCATGAGCCAGTTCATCTCCCTCCCCCTCTTTCCCTCCCTCTCCCCGCTCTCCCTGCCTCTCTCCCTCTTGCTCTCTCTGTGTATACAGGGACGTATATATATACGTGTGTGTGTACACGTGCACATGCACATAGACATAAATTCCACTGGTTCTGTTGCTCTGTGGAACCCTGACTAATACGACACCTCACTGACCCCTTGGACGGCCCCCTTAGGTGTCCAGGACAAGCACCCAGAGGTGCCCTTGAGCTAAGGCTGGAGGGAGAAGGGAAATATGAAGGACTTTTTATGGGTGATCTGGCTCTGTCAGTGCTGGCCTGGGGGGACTTACAGAGCCCACCGAGGGGTCCTGCTCCCTTTCGTCATACTCACCGGTCCCTCTGCCAATTACACCCCCAGCCTGCCTCACCCCCATGCCCATCCAAAGAGACTGGACACGAGGGCAAGACTCATTTACTTTTCTCTTCTTTTTAAACCTTTCATCGAAGTATAATATACACAATTATCATGAATGAACAGCTCAGTGGATTTTCACAAGCCAGACCCTCCCACGTAACCAGCATCCCACCTCCCAGATCAAGAAATGGTACATTACTGGCCCCCCAAACCTCCTCCCTCAGTCCCCTTCCGGCCACAATATCCTGCCCCCCTCCCCAAACCCTGCCAGGGTAGCATCACCAAATTTTCTAACATCGTAGTTTGTGCCATTATTTTTTAGCACAACCTTGAGATGTAATCCATATACCATAAATTCACCTTTTTAAAATGTACATTTCAGTGTCTTTGAGTATATTCAGAGTTGTGCACCCTTCACCTCTAGCTTTAGAAGATTTTCATCATCCCTAAAAAGAAACCGCACACCCCAGTCCCCTCCCCCAAGCCCAGCCCCCAGCAACCTCTCACCTGCTTTCTGTCTCTATGGATTTTCCTATTCTGGAAATTTCATGGATATGGAATCACCCTTGCCTTATTCCGAATCTTAGGGGTAAAACCTTCAGTCTCACACCAGTACATCCGATGTTAGCTGTGGACTTTTTGTAGATACTCGATACCAGGTTGGGGACGTTCCCTTCCAGTCACAGTGTTTTGTGTATTTTTATCATAAAACTGTGCTGTATTTTGGCAAGTGCTCTTTCTATGTCTATTGAGATGATGATGTGGTTTTGGTCCTTTATTCCATCAATATGGTATATTACACCGATTACTTTTCATATGTTAAACTTATGTTGCATTTCTGGGATAAATTCCACTTGGTGATAGTGTATAATCCTTTTTATATATTTCTGGATTCTGTTTGCTGCTGTTTTATACATGATTTTTAGCTCTATATTCATAAAAGATATTTGTCTTGTGATGTCCTCATCTAGTTTCTGTGTCATGATAATACTGGCTTTATAGAAAGAACTGGGAAGCAATCTCTCTCCTCTTCTATTTTTTAAAAGAGTTTGTAAAGATTATTATTAATATTTCTTTAAATATTTGGTAGAATTCATCAATGACACCAGCTTTACTATATGGGAAGTTTTTAAATCACCAATTTAATTTCTTTATTTGTTATAGGGTTATTCAGACTTTCTATTTCTTCTTGAGTCAGTTTCAGTAGTTTGTCTGTAGAAATTTGTCCATTTCATCTAGATTATCTAATTTACTGACATACAATTGCTCATAATATTCCCTTACAATACTTTATAATTCTGTAAGGCTGGCAATCATATCCACTCTTTCATTCCTGATTTTAATAATTCCATTCTTCTCTCTCTTTTTCAAGTCAATCTAACTAAAAGTTTGCCAACTTTCTTCTTTTCAAAGAACCAAATTTTTGTTTTGTTGACGTTCTCTAATTTTTTTTTTCAAATTTTATATTTTATTACTTCCACACTAATTATTATTTCCTGCCTTCTGCTTGCTTTAGTTGTAGTTTACCCTTCTTTTCCAAGTTTCCTAAGGAAGAAGTTTAGGTTATTGAATTGAAATTTTCTTATTTTTTAATACAAGCATTTATAGCTATAAATTTCCCTTCAGCATTGTTTTAGCTACATCTCATACATTTTTATGTATTTTATTTTCATTTTCATTTATCTCAAAATATTGCCTAATTTCCCTTATGTCTTCTTTGACCCATTGGTTAGTTAGAAATATGTTGTCTTTAATTACCACATACTAGTGAATTTCCCTAATTTTCTTCTTTTATCTAATTCTAATTTTACCCCATTGTAATCATGGAACACATGTTGCATGAGTTCAATCTTTTTAAATTAATTGAAGCTTGTTTTATGACCTAACATACAATCTATCCTGGAGAATATTTCACGTACTCTCGAGGACAGTATGTATTCTGCTGTGAATAGGTGGCATGTTCTGTAGATGTATCTCAGGACTAGTTGATTTATAATGTAATGTTGTTCAAGTCTTGTATTAGTTTTCTGTCCATTATTGAAGGTGTGATGTTGAAGTCTCCAATTATTATTGTTGAATTGTCTATTTCTCCCTCAATTATGTCAGTTTTGCTTCATGTGTGTGGGATCTCTATTGTTAGGTGCTTATATGTTTATTGACAATTTCGTCATTGTAAAATATCCTTTGTGTCTAGTAAAAATTTTGTCTTTAAGTCTTTTTGTTGCATATTTGTATAGCCAGTCCAGTCCTCTTTTGGTTACTGTTTGCGCAGTACCCTTTTTCCATCCTTTAACATTCAACTTATTTGTGACTCTGAATCTAAAGTGTTTCCCTATAGACCAGCACATAGTTGGATCATTTTAAATCCATTCTGCTGATCTCTGCCCTTTAATTGGTACATTTAATCTACTAGCATTTGATAAATGAATTACTGGTAGGGTCAGATTATATTATAAAATAGTCATTTTGCTATTTATTTTCTGTCATGTCTTTTTGATACTCTGTTCCTCCATTACTGCCTTCATTTGTATTGAATAGATATTTTCTACTATAGTATTTTAATTCCCTTGTTGTTTCTTTTTCTATGTAACTTGAAAATTTGTTATTGTGGTCATGTATATAGAACATGGAACTTGCCATTTTAAGTGCACAACTCAGTGGTATTAATTACATTCACAATATTGTGCTACCAACTTCACCACACATTGTGAAAGCATTTTCATCATCCCCAAAAGGAACTCTGCACCCATTAAGCAATAATTCCCCTGACCACTGGTAACCTCTAATCTATTTACTTTCTCTATGAATTTGCACATTCTAGATATTTCATATAAGTGGAATCACATAATATTCATCCTTTTCTGTCTTGCTTATTTTACTTAGCATAATGTTTTCAAGGTTCATTCATGTTATAACATGTATCAGAACTTTCTTTTTATAGATGAATAATATTCCATTGTGTGTAAATGCCATATTTTGTTTATTCATTTATCTGTTGATCAACATTTGGGTTGTTTCTACCTTTTGGCTATTGTGAATAATGCTGCTATAAAAAGTGGCATACATGTATCTATTGGACTCTGTGTTTCCAATCTTTGGGGTATACATCTAGGAGTGGTATTGCTGAGTCATATGGTAATTATATGTTTAACTTTTTGAGGAACAACCAAACTGTATTCCACAGTGGCTACACCATTTTACCATTCCACCAATGTACAAGCGTTCTGATTTCTCCATATCCTTGGCAATACTTGTTATTTTTCATATTTTACTTAATAGTCATCCTAGTGGGTGAAAAGTGGTATCTTATTGCATTTCCCTGATGACTGATGCTGAGCATCTTTTCATGTGCTGGTTGGTCATTCATATTTCCTTGGAGAAATATCTATTTGATCTTTTTCTATATTTTTAGGTTATTTCCTTAGTGGTTTCCCTGTGGATTATAATTAACTAACATATTAACTTAAAACAATCTAGTTTGGGTTAATATCAATTTAATTTCAATTGTATGCAAAATTTTGTTCAGTATAGCTCCATTGCCTATCATTTCCTTTGTGCTATTGCTCTGATATAAATTAGATTTTTATACATTATAAGCCCATCAACACAGTTTTATAATTACTGCTTTATTCTGTTTCCTTTATATCAAACATGAAAAGAAAAAAGTTACAAATAATAATACATTTATGCTGTAGTTTATATATCTATGTTGTTACCTTTATCTGTGAACTTTATTTCTTTGTTGGATTCAAGTTACTGTCCAGTGTCCTTCCATCTCAGCCTAAAGGGTTCATTTTAGTATTTCTTGCATGGAAGGTCTGCTGCCATGAATTATCTGTTTTTGTTCAGCTAGGAATGTCTTAATTTCTCCTTTGTTTTTGAAGGATAGTTTTTGCTTGATATAGAATACTTGGTTGCCAGTGTTTTTCTTTCAACACACTGAATAGGTCATCCTGCTGTCTTTGGACATCCACTCTTTCTAATGAGAGGCCCGCTGTTAATCTCATTGAGGATCACTTGTATATGATGAGTTGCTTCTCTCTAGCTGCTTTCAGGATTCTCTCTTTGGCTTTGGCTTTCAACAGTTTGATTATGATAAGTCTTGGTGTGGATATCTTGGAGCTCTTCCTACTTGGATTTCCTTGGGATTCTTGGATGTGTAGGTTAATTTTTCATCAAATTTGGGAAGTTTTCATTCATTATTTCTTCAAATATTCTTTCTGTCTCTTTCTTTTTCTTCTCTCCTTCAGGAATTTTATATATATATGTGTGTGTGTGTGTGTGTGTGTGTGTGTGTGTGTGTTGGTACACTTGATGATGCCTCACAGATCCCCAAGGCTCTGTTCATTTTTCTTCATTTTTTTGTCTTTCTGTTCCTCAGATTAGATCTTCTCAATTAACCAATCTTCAAGTTAGCTAATTCTTTTCTCTGCCTGCTTAAATCTGCTTTTGAACCACTCTAGTGAGTTTTAATTTCAGTTATTGTACTTTTCAACACCAGAATTTCTATTTGGTTATTTTTTATACTTTCTATCTCTTTATTTATATTCTTTATTTGGTGGGGTATCATTCTCATACTTTTCTTAAATTATTTAGACAAGGCTTCCTTTAATTATTTTAATATATTTAAAATATGTGATTTAAAGTCTTTGTCTAGTAAGTCCAACATCTTGTTTTCCTCAGGAAGAGATTCTGTTGACTGTTTTTTGTCTTGGGTTTGGGCCATATCGTCTTATTACTGGGAACATTTCATAATTTTTGTTGAAAACTGAACATTTTACATAACATAATGTGGCAACTCTGGAAATCAGATTCACTACCACTACTAGCTTTGCTGTTTTTGTTGTTCCTGTTGCTGTTTATTTAGTGAATTTCCTGGAATTATTCTGGAAAGTCTGTATTGTTTGTTGAGTGCAACCACTCAAGTCTCTGCTAGCTTACGCTAGCGGTCAGCTTGCAGTAGGTCAGGGATTCATTAAACGCCTGCGTGAACATGTCTACCCGACTCCAGCAAAGGGCTATGTGTGCACACGCCTGTGTGTTGGGGCACACCTTCAACCCTCAGGCAGTTTACAGCTCTGCCACAGCTTTCACTTCCTGCTTGTAAAGAGCCTCAAGGTCAACCAGAGGCAAGAGACTGGGGCCTTCTCTGGTCTTTCCTGGGCATGTGCACAGCCCAGCACATTCACATGGACTTCGAGATTACCAGTAGTGTGTTGGAGATTTTTCACAAGCCCCTGTGGATAACTCATTTTCCAGATTTCCTTTTAAGTTTTTTGGGCCAGCCTCTTGTTTGCCCCAATTAGTACTGCTGCTGCAGGCAGTTGTCATGTTAAACATAGAGTTCTTCTCCCTGAGTCAGCTCCGAGTCAAGTCAAATAACGACAAACTTTGTGAAGTCAGCTACTCCAAGGAGCTTCCAGGTGGATTAAATGGTAACAATTCTCTGGGAATGGAACTTCTGGGGGGGGCTACAAACCTATCTGCCACTTTGTTAGGTTACAGGCTTTCCCAGTTACCACATTTTCACCGTGGTTTTCACTGTGATTGCACACTGCTCGTTTTCAATGCTACCATGAAGCTGAAGAAAAGGGGACGGAAATATGCAACTTAAAATGCCTCATGGCTCCCTGTTCTCACCAAGAATCAGTCATTTTCCTTCAACAAACACTCCTCAGATTGTTGTAAGACTTTGGTTAGTTCCCAGAGTTTTGAAAAAGTTGATTTTGACCGTTTTTGCCAGTGTCATTGCTTTTATGGAGGATTGTATTTTCAGAGATCTGTACCCTCCTGTTCTTGAACTGAAGGGCTTCTCGGCACTCACTCGTGAGTAGGTATTGAAGGTGCTTCAGGCTACCTCCAGGCACCCTGGAAGACGAGGTGGCAGAATGACTTCTGGACCATCTCTTTTTGAGGTGCCTTGAATGAGATGACAACATCTGCGCTCAAGCCAGGCACTCAGACCTGGACAGCGATGCCTCGGCACGCTTACCTGGCCGCCCTCAGGAAGCTCATTTGTGATTTGGGCTCCTCTTTTTAAAGAACTACATCTCAGTGCTGTGGACCTGGTCCCTACTGGAATAACCACCAGAGGGCAGGCATAAAGGCCCACTCAGGAGCTTGTGTAAGTTAGAATCTGTTCAAACACAATGGAAGTTTCTTTCTATCACTAAAGGACCAAGGAGAGCACTTCTGGGTCAGCCAGGAGCTCTCTTCTGTGCAGCGACTCAGGAGCCTGGGGCCCTCCCCAAGGTCTCGTCACACCCACATTGTACAGCCTGGGCTGGAAGAGACACCCATGGCGTCCACTCACGTTCTATTGTCCACGCCTCATCCTATGGCCACACCCAGTGACAGGGAATCTGGGAGGTGAGTCCAAGCACAGCCACAGTGGCTTGGATGGGCAGCTAGTCACCTCTGCCTCCACTACTGGCTCATTTCTTCATTTCCTTCCTCTTTAAAACCAAGCCAGTGCCGAGACCTGTCTCGCAGGCTGGGTGTGAGAACTCAGCGTATCAAATCGCTGCAGCCTGAGAGCACTCTGCAGGAGCCTCAGCTCCTGTGTGCTGTAGTGTTACAGCTGACTCTTGACCTTGAAGGCTGAGGGACGTTTCTTCTGAGCAGCCTTCATTAGCAGTGACCGTGGGGCGCTCAGGCACCACCGCAGGGGAGTCTTGTCCCAATGCTGCCCATCTTTCAGATCTCCGCCTGGTGGCCACCTCCCCTGGGAAGCCCTCCTTGAGCCCAGCACACACTGTTCCGTCCACGCTCCTTGGAGAAAGATGAGGCAGCCCCAGCTTGCTTTTCTCTGCATCTCCAGGCAGCCCTCAAGCCAGGCACGTGGCAGGTGTCTCAGCTTTCTGGGACCGCTGCAACAAGTCATCAAAGACGGGAGTCTGAAAACAACTCATGTTCATTCTCTCAGTTCTGGAGGCCTGGAACTTGAATCGTGGGCAGAGCCGCAATCCCTGTAAGTCTCGAGGGCAGGATCCGTCCTGGCCTCTCCCAGCTTCTGGGGGCTCCGGGCTCCTTAGCTTATGGCCGCGTCTCTCCCTCATCGTGTGGCCTCCTCCAGATTCCTTCCCGTGCCTCCGTGAATTCTCCTTTCCAGTCTCTTATAAGGACTCTTGTCATTGGAATTAGGGTCCACTCTAATTCAGGTGGCCTCTTCTCCAGATCCTTAGTTTAATTCCATCTGCAAAGACCCTTATTCCAAATAAGTCACTTTCTGAGGTTCTAGGTAAACCCACCTTTTGGGAGCCACAATTCATCCCACTGCAGGAGAGCCATGTGCTGAAAACACAAGTGAGCAGGAGCTTGGCAGCCAGGCCACTCAGAGAAGCTGCCTTGCCTGGCTCCACCCACCAGGGCCTTGGAGAGGCCCATGGGGCACAGGAGGGACCCCAAGCATCGGCCCCATCTCTCACCTGCAGCCTCACACAAGGTGCAATGAGCCTGCAGAATTCAGACCAGAGTCTGCTAAAACCTCTTCCACTGGGAAAGCTTGGCAAGCTGCCCTGCTCTCTCAGCCTGGGCATGGTCCTCTCTAACCTGGCCATGCTGCAGGGCAGGTGAGGTGCTGTTTGGCAGGAGCCCTGCACCCACCTCCATGCATCAGTGACCCCCAGGTGAGGCTCCCGCTTCCTCTGTGGGGACGGCCACCAGCTGGGCTGGGGGTGCTTCAGAGGTCCCATCACACTGTCAGCAGAGGATGGTTTTAGCAAGTGCTTAGGTGAGGATTTGGGGATCAGCACTGATGAGAGAGATTTGGGACAAACACTTTTTTGAAAATGTTTCTTCCCTCTCTGATGCCATGGCGTACTCTCCAAAGGCTTAAGCCACTGCCAAAGGCAGAAGAGTCATCAAAGATCGGAGGCTCGGGGAGCCCCCTCCTCCCAAGATGATGGAAAATGCGTCTAAACAGCAGCCCAGCCCCTGGTGAGACTCCCACCTGGGACGGGGGGCGGCTCTCCAGCCACTGCCTGGGGCTCCCCATTCTGCCCCTTCCTTTTCCTTGCCTCCATCAGTCAACCCTGGAAAACAGCCAGAATTTGACTTCCTCTTATACTGGCAGTTTCTATTCTAGTTTCCATGGAAACAGCTATCTGAATATGGGCAAGGAAGGGGGAGGGAGATTCTTTAAAGTAATGATAGTTGAAAAACTTTCACAGGCCTGCGTTTCCCCTAGTGGGTCTGTTTCCATGGAAACTCAAGCTAACGACCGTGCTAAGCAGAGAAGGCGCGGGGGTGTCCCACACGGGGTACCAGCAGGTGCACCTCCCAGAGAAGCTCCCAGGGGCTTCCCCTGGTGTCTGCGAGGCCACGTGTCGTGGCCGCCACCACAGTCCTGCGCCCCTTTGCAAGGCCACAGAAGCCTCCTCGGGAGCCACAGCTTTCAGACCCCCAGGCGCCATTCTCCTCCCCCCAAAACTCACCAGGTGTGCACCCCAAGATGCTCACACCCCTTCATGTCAGACAAGGCAGGGGGGACATGCAGGGACTGCAGACGTCCCACCACCCACTTGCTGAGAGAGGACGCCCAGCTGGAGGGTCCGGGAGCCCCTCTCAGCACCGTCACAGCTGGACCCAGAGGCCCCTGAGGCCGGGAGGGCTCTTTGGTCAAGCGCCTGCTCTAGGCAGCCCCCCACAACAAGCCAAGGATGAGGGACGGCAGGGTCCATTTCGCACGCCCACTTTCTGCGTGGACTTCTGCTGCCCAGAGACCTCTTCTGAGAGCACGGCATTGAAGGGCAGCCCCCGACCTCCCTGACTGTGGAAGTGCTCAGGGGACACCAGGGAGAGATGGTGGCTTTGATGGGCTGCCACCGAGAACGGCCCCGACTCCTCCCGCCCGTGCATCCTGGCAGCCTTTATGGCAGTGGTCCCACCTGGCCGCAGTTCTGTCCCCCAGGGGACACTGGTGATGTCTGGGGACACTTTGATTGTCACAGCAGGGAGGTGCTCTTGGCCTCGAGCCGTGGAGGCCAGGGAGGCTGCTAACACCCTACAGTGCCTGGGCAGCACCTGGGCCGAGGATGGTCCCGAACCAAGTGTCCGCAGAGACGAGGCTTGGGGGGTGGGAGGGGGATTGGAGGAAGCTATTGTCATGGCCAGGTGCCCTCAGATGCCCCACAAACACCTATAGAGTGGTCAAAAGGAAGATGCAGATCAGCAGAGAAGAGGGAGTGGGCTGTGAGTGGGAGCAGCGGGGGGCTAGAGAGCTGCCCCGAGCTCAGGGCGCCACCTGGAGCTGCCAGGGGTGCACCCATGCCCTGGGGGCAGCCAGGAAAGGCTTCCAAGCAGGGACACCAGGCTCCATCTCAAAGCTCCGTCCGGGTCGACCCCAAACAGGGAGAGCAGCGAGAGTGCAGGGGAGCAGCAGGTGCCACGGGGGGTGGGGAGCTTAAGGTCCCCATGCACCCGCAGGTCCCAGGGCAGCAGGGCACCGAGGGCCTTCCCTGGGGGGTGGAAAGCAGGTGAGGCCCCAGGAAAGCCCCCTGGGCTCATGCTGGGTGCATCTCACAGAAGGAGAGGGGGGTGATGGCCCAGCCAGAAGCCTCGCCCAGGGTGCACCCCCAAATGGAGCCAAGCTCAGTTCTGGCTGCAAGGCAAATGCAGCCCAGTGGGGTCACCTGGCTGCTCTTTGCCTGGGGACCACTGCTGCCTGCTGTGTCCGCTGGCCGTCCTGCCTACACCTGGCCCAGAGACCTGGTGGGGGGGTGTTGCAAGGCGGCCAGGAGCCCCTGCAGCTCAGACAGGCCACGGCTCCTTCCCTCGCCTCTGTGCTGCCCCTGGATGCGGTCCTGGGCCCCTGCCTGGTCCGAAGCCCTGGACAGTCCTCTCAGCCTTCCTCCTCCTCCTCCTCCTTCTTTTTAAACAGTAATCGGGAGCACGGCCGTTTTAAAAGCATCCTCCTCCTTAAAGCAGTTCTTTCATTTCAAAGCCAGTGAAGGCACGGCGATGCAGCTCTCATTTCCCCACCTCCAGGGTCACATGTGAACGCGACGCTGGAAACGAGGCGACGCCCCACGTGCCATGACCTCAGTGCTGTCCTTGGCCGTCACCTATTCGTGTTCAGATCTGTGCCGCCCACCAACTCCGTCCAAAATCCAGAGAGGCCTCCTCATGGGCGCTGCCCCTTCCGATGGAGCACCTCGGCTCACAAAGGGGGGGTGGGGTGAGGTCACGCGGAGGGTCCGGTGCTCGAGGCAGCGGCACCCAGGACCCACGGACACGCGCCAGGCAGAAGGGCCACTGGGCGAGCCACAGCGGCCCGTTGAGAAAGCGGCTTGGACTTTCACTCCATTGAAATCTGAGGGAAACTTCTGTGCTTTGGTGCATCAAGCCTTGGCCCAGGCGTCACCGCGAGTTTTCCTGGAAGAAGGATTTCAGGATATCCCAAGACAGAGTGCCGTGATCACCCCTGCGGGCAGCGCATCGCCCCCTGGCTTGATGGCTGATGGCACGGCACGACCATGGGCATTAGGCGTGAAGACAGATTCCTGGTCACCTCCCAAGAGCAGCGCGTTCCTACAAATCAGAGACAAGGAACAAAAAACACCCTCATTCCAAGACGCGAAATATTGATGTAAATTCAGGAGAAATATTTAAATTTGCCTTAAAGGACAGACAAACGTCAATGAACAGTCAAGTTCACAAATTGCAAAATAGAAAAGATGCTTCGCCAAGCTGCCTACAGCTTGGAGGGCATCGTGTCTCCTCATCTATGTGCTTTCATCACCCATCCTCCATCAACACACCTTGAGCAGGTGCTGGTGGGACAAGGCTTCCAAGGATAAAAAGGCAGCCAGGAGAGGCAGGGTCCCTGTGCCCACAGCCCACAGCTGGCAGGGGTGGCAGGGGTGGGGGAGGGCAGGAGGTGAAGGGGCAGGGCCTCTGAAGTTAGGGTACTGAGGGGACCTGAGGAGGGAGACCTAACCCAGACTGGGCCTCGCAGAAGACAGCCTGGAGGAAGAGTTCCAGGCAGATCCAGCATGTGCAAAGGCCCGGGGGTGAGCTGGGGCTTCAGGGGTGCTGGGCAAGCAGCTCAGTGGGCTGGAGCTTGAGGCCGAGTGGCATCCCCCTGGGTAGCAGGGTCCAGATCACAGCAGGTCTCATGGGTGGGACCGTATTTCGGGAAGGACACGAGGGGGTGCCTGAGCCCTCAGGCCTTAAGGCGACCTCAGGGAGAGGTGAACGGAAATTCACAGGCCTTTGCCTCAAGCTCGTCAGCACCAAGCTTGGCTCCCCTGCATCCCGCGCCGTCCGACCAGGAAGCCCATGCTCTTGACCTCTGAACCCGGCCCCTGGTGGGAGGGAGGGGGAAGACAAGGCAAAGGAAGAGGCCAAAAGTCTCCACCGACTTCTCCCAGAGCTGGTGTGCACCTGCCGCCCCGCAGGGCCTGTTCTCGCCTGGGAGGGCCGGTCCTCGATCCCCACCTGCCCCAGCCAGCGGGGTCTTCCCGGGTGAGGGCGCACCTCCGTCTCCCCCTCCATGAGCGTCTGCAGCCGGGAGGGAAGGAGAGGCCCGTGTTCCCCCAGCATCTGCGGGCGAAGGTAGCGGCACCGGGGCCCGCGTGCACGGGGAGCAGGTCACAGAGCCTCACCACCACCCTTGCCGCTAAGGGGCCTGAGGCTCGGAAAGAGACCACGCCAGGGTCCTCGGGGTGCAAGGCAGCTCGGGCCTCCCTTCTGTGCCTGTGGCCACCCAAGCAGACAGTCGGGGACAGTCCTGCCTTCTCCAGGGCGAACCTCTGCTCTGGCCACCGGCTGCTCGTACTGCTCAGTGGGCGAGCTGGCCGGCCGAAGGCTGCCCTGGC
>JAKSZT010054544.1:14475391-14496413 GCA_026826555.1 Tolypeutes matacus
AAAAAAAAAAAAAAAAAAAAAAAAAGCCGGTGGCTTAGCAAGTGTTCTGAAACCAATCTGGTTCTGGCTGCGTCACCCTGAGAGGCAAGGGTCAACGGCGCTGGGAAGCCGGGGCAGGGGCTGGGGCTGGGGCTGGGGCTGGGGGCTGGGGGCTGGGGCTGGGGGTTGGGGGCTGGGCGCGGGCAGCGACCACCCCAGAAAGCCTGGCCGGCTGCAGGTGGAGGGGCGGCGTGACGAGCGGCCCAGGGCAGCCCCTGGGCGGCACCGGAGCTGGAGGGCACAGCCCGCTCCTCGGGGGTGGAAGGGCAGCCTGAGAGCAGCAAGGCAGAGGCCTGGCTCCAGCAAGAACGCAGAAGGGGCGAGGCGGCTGCGAGGGGCAGACCAGCCGACGAGAGCTTCCAAAGGGGCGACAAAGCAGCAGAATTGTTGAGTAGAGCGTTCCCTCCGCCTTCTCGCCCAGGGTTTCCAGGACAGGCAATCAATTTCCAGGTTATCCAGCAAGCCCTGGGACGCGCCTGATCATTTCCCGCACGCTGTTCTCATCGCCTTTACGTAAAACGAAGCCGTGATCAGGGGACATTAAGCCCTTTAGAGCACAAAGTGCCCTCGGAAGCAACGAGGTTCCTAAGGACTGGTGGGGAGCAGAATGGCCTCTTTTGGAGCCCTGAAATATTAATGGGGCTTCCGGAGAAACCTGCACGTTTGTCTTAGAGACAGGCACGCGCCCCTCAGCACCACTGGGCGACGCTGTGGCGGAGCAGGGCAGGCTAGGGAGGGTGCTGGGCTCGTCGACCCCGCCGGCCCGTGCACAGCCAGGCGGGCACGGCACTTCCTGGGCGATCTGGACAGCGTCCCAGGCCGAGATCTACAGTCTCAGCAAAGGAAACGGAAACTGACCCTGGAGCTGGAGGGCCCTTTCCCATTGGGAAAGGGCATCACGGGCGCTTCTCCTTGGCCCCCTCCCCACCTCCCATCTCCCCCACCAGCTGGGAGAGGAAGAAGACTGGCTTGGAGACCTGCTGGCATTGCATGACCTGGCTGGTTCCCTGAACCTCTCTGTGCCTCAGTTTCCTCTCCGTAACTGGGGACATGGCAGGGCGGCTCTCAGAGCCGTCCTGAGTATTGAGTGCCCGGTCCTGCCCTCGCCCTGGGTGACCCTCATGTTCAGCCATCCAAGTGGCCCTCACCGAAGGGTGACTCTGTCCCCGGGGGCAGTCACCACACCTGGGGGGTGCTGGCAGGTGGTGAAGTCACAGGTAGGGGTCAGGCATGTGGCTACCTAGGGCTAACACGTGGCCATGAGCCCCATGGCCAACCCCGCCCACAATTATTCCCTTAGAGTTCTGAGGCCAAAAGGCAGTAGTGGGCCTCACTGGGCTCCTTCTGGAGCTCCAAGGAGTCTGCTCCCTTGCAGCTTCCAGCTTCTAGAGGCGCCACATTCCTCACCCGTGGCCCCTGCCTCCAGCTAATCCAGCCACGGCAGGTCATGTCCTCCAGCCCTGCTTCCTGACCAGCTGGGGGACTCCAGGCTCAGCTCCCTGACCAGCTGTGGGGCTCCAGGCTCAGCTCCCTGAGCAATTGGGGGGCTCCAGGCTCAGCTCCGTGACCAGCTGTGGGGCTCCAGGCTCAGCTCCCTGAGCAATTGGGGAACTCCAGGCTCAGCTCCCTGACCAGCTGCGGGGCTCTAGGCTCAGCTCCCTGGCCAGCTGGTGGGCTCCAGGCTCTGCTCCCTGACCAGCTGGTGGGCTCCAGGCTCTGCTCCCTGACCAGCTGTGGGGCTCTAGGCTCAGCTCCATGACCAGCTGTGGGGCTCCAGGCTCAGCTCCCTGACCAGCTGTGGGGCTCCAGGCACAGCTTCCTGGCCAGCTGCGGGGCTCTAGGCTCAGCTCCCTGACCAGCTGTGGGGCTCTAGGCTCAGCTCCCTGACCAGCTGTGGGGCTCCAGGCTCAGCTCCCTGACCAGCTGTGGGGCTCTAGGCTCAGCTCCCTGACCAGCTGTGGGGCTCTAGGCTCAGCTCCTTGACCAGCTAGAGGCTGTTTCTTTTTTTGGGCCCAGCAGGGTACTCGCTCCAGCAGGAGGCCTTTACCCTCAGTCCCACCAACAAAGTTCCCTTTGCCACGGAGGGAAACAGTCACAGGTTCTGGGGATTCATTCGTGGACTCCTTGGTGGGGCGGGGGGGAATTGTTCTGCCTCCCACGTCCAACTGCCATGCCCGGGGCAGCCCCATCTCAAAGAACCATTTGCACCCACCTGTCGGTATATTAGGAAACCCCGTTTGATTCTAACAGAAGCGAAATCAAAGCAGCGCAGGAAAGGAGGAGGTAACAGCTGGTGCCAGCGGCGTGGGCATGGCTGGTCCGAGGAGTCAGGCCCTGCTGTCTGTCCCTCCTGCCCCTCCCACAGCCGTAGGACTCCCCTCCCTGCATCAACCCCTCTCCCTCTGGCAACTCCACTCGAGAGGCTCCCCTGCAAGGCTCCTCCACCCACCCCCGAGTAAAGCCCGCCGTGGGCTGCAGGCTCTTGCTCTCCACCCTGGCTGCATCCACCTCCTCAGCCTCGCTGTCCACCCTCTGCGCTGGCCACTCCGGCTGCTCCCTGCCCAGACGCCCTTCTCCCTTCTGCAAGCAGCACACTGGATTCCTCGCGAGCTCCCTCTCTCTCTCCTTCCTGCCCACAAACTCCAGGCGGCTGACCGCTGGGTCTGCAAGCGGCCTGCGACGCGGGCCTGGGGACCCTGGGCCCCGGGGGTGGTCTCCGGGCTGGGCACAGGACGCTCGCTGGTTTCCTGCAGCTGTCGTAACTGGGGGCTTAAACACCAGGGAGTGGTTGGCTGGCAGTCCTGGAGGCCAGAAGCCTGAGAGGAAGCGCGGCAGCTGTGCTCTCGACAGTCTGGAGAGGAACCTTCCCGGCCCCTCCTGCTGAGGGAGCCGCCGGCCACCTTGGGGCGCCCCGGCTCGCAGCTGCCCCCTCCCGTCTCTGCCGCCCTCGTTACAAAGCCGCCGCCTCTGTGTGTCTGTCAGCGTTGTCCGTCTGTCTCCTCATCTTGTGAGACCCCAGGCCTTGGGTGGAGAGCCAACCCCAATCCAGTATGGCCTCATCTTAATAATCCGCAAAGACCCGCGCGTGCTGAGGTTCTGGGGGGACGTGAATGCTGGGGGGACACGACTCACCCCAGTACAGGACCCAGCCGGCATTTGTGAGCCTCGAGGCCCGGATCTCGCGGGAAATGCTGGAAGAGACCACCCCCTTCCCGCTGAGGCTGTGAGGGGGCAGCTTGCGAACGGGGCAGGTGGCTGCCGAGGGGCAACCTTCCTTAGGAAGGAGAGAAGCAAAGCCAGTGAGAGGAGACTGAAGCCGCACCCCCAGTGTCGGGCCACGCCCAGAATTCCAGCCCTAGATGTCTCAGAGACACCAATAAATCCCTTCCTGTGCCCCAACCAGCTTGAGCTGGCCAGTTCCTGGGCGGGCGCAGGCGCAGGCAGCCTGGCAAATCCACCCGCGTGTGATTTGGGTCTGCCCTGCTCGACCTCGTCTGGTGCCCCAGTGGCTCTTGCTTACCCCTGGGCCCCCTGCCCCTCCTCCCCCTTCCTTCCAGCTAGTTCCTATCACCCTGTCTCCTTGCAGATGCCCCTCAGGAAGCGTCCTCTGGAGCAGGCTCCCTTAACCCCTGCCCAGCCCCTGCTGGACAGGAGAACACCTGGGGTTTTGCCTCGCAGGTGACCTGCCTGGGGCTGTGCTGCCTGGCTCTGCCGTCTCCCAGCTCGGGCTCAGCACATCGGGCTCAGCACTGGCTAAGTATCTGCCGAATGAAGGAACGACTGGATGAGCCTTTGCGGGAGCAGGAGCTCGGTGACATGTCGCAAAAACAAAAAATGCCACGAGGGACACGAAACCCACAGAGGGCCCAGCACGGCAGCTGGGGGATCACTAGCCAACGAGCATGACACAGTGGAAGGACCCCTCCCTCTGCAGGGGCCACCGACGACATCCCTGCAGACAGGGGGACCTGCTCAGACTGCCGCACACTCAGGCAGCACCTTCAGGTGCCCCCACCGCGCAGCCAGCTGCTACGTGGTGCCTTACGGGAACAAGCTGAGGCCTGAGACCACGTGCAGCACACAGGGTCCGGAAGAGCAGCGGAGACACCCCGCCACGGCCAGTCTCCCGGGGAGGCCATCCACTCACTCAGGGAGGGGAGAGCCATCCGTGCTGCCCGAGGGGGTATTTATAGGGCCGGGGAAGGGTCCTGCCACTGACCGCCCCCACCCTGATAAGCAGCGGGGGCTGCTTGTTTCCAGCTCTGGGTTTAAGGTACAGCCAGGCCTTTTCATTAGCCCTGATATCTCCCCCAGGCTGCAGAATGGAAACAGACTGAAACGTCTGCACATAAATAGAAGAGAAGGCGGAGCAGCCAGGGCTGGGCAGTGGCCGCTGAGCGTGTGTCCGTGACTTCCCCAGAGCATACACACACACATGCACACACACACATGCGTGCACACACATGTACATGCACACATACGAGTGCGCACACATGCACATGTGTTCATGCACACATTCCTACATGCATGAACATGCATTTGCACACATGCATGCATGCACATGCATGCACGCACATGCAGCCATCCCAGGCTGACACACACACACGCACAAACCCGTGCAGTTGAGCTCCCTGCAGAAGGCAGGTCTGCTGAGTCACTTCATTTATTTCCATCAGAGATCTGAGCAACATTGTGGGAGAGTAGGAAAATACCAGAGAGCTCAAACGCTCCCTGGGAAAGGGATTACAGCAGGATCAGGCCTGAGCCATCTAGCCCCCAGATGGAATTAGCTGGCAGGAATGCAAATTGCCGGGCCAAGGCTCAGCTGCTCCCCCAAATCCAGGTCAGGAGTGAGAGGTGGAACCAATCGAACCTCCACCCACAGCCCCTGGCAGCATTCGCTTGTCAGTCCTGTGACCCCATCATTCACCCTCCCTCCCTCTCTCCTCCCTCTCTGACACACATACCTATGTGCACATATGCACACATGCACATGTGTGTACACATGTGCACACACCAGATTTTCTAAGGAGTACACACCATTTTGCCTTGACTTGTCCAATCTGGTCATCATTTCCTCAAAAAACATAACTCCAAGTTGCTGACTGGACCGAAGGCCCAGGAGAGCTGGGGTGCAGAGGTGTGAGGAGGGGGCCGGAGCAGCCCCGGTGGAGGACGGTTTTACCCAGGAGGAGGCAAGCACCACCGGAACGCGTCAGCGTAAGGAGCAGACGGCTTTGGTCGCCTGGCTGGGCCACTGCATTGGCATTCTCTGCAGACAATGCCCCCCACTCTCTGTGCCCTGGACAGACCCTAGCCCCCACTGCCTGCACCCAGGGTGGACCCCTACCTCCCTCCACCCGCCTGGGCATGGGAAGGTCCCTTTGGAGAGGAGTTCTGGGAAAACCAAAAAAATCCTTTTTGGGTCTGTGGTTTGACCCCAATGTGAAAAGAGATTTAAAGGAAAAGAATCCAGAGCATTGCTTATCCTACTCACCACAGATGAAGAGAACCCCTAGGTGTGCAGAGGGAAACCCGCCAGGACTCGGGGCACCTGCCCGCGGGGGGCTGACGCTGGCTGCTGGCTCTGAGCCCCACCCCCAGGACCACCAGGGGCCCTCAGGAGCCCCCTGCAGCATGCAGGTCCAGGAGTGAGCACATTGGGGCCGCGCTCACTAAGCATCTGCCGAATGAAGGAAGGACGGGACCAGCTGGCACCCGGTGCACGTCCGGCCGACCAGGACCTTCCCCTGAGGCCCGGAACCTGGAGGCTCGGTGCATCTCCTGGCCTGACGGCTGGAGAAGGACCCGTGGCAGCTCCCAGCCCCTGCATTTCGGCCCCCCGAGGCAGAGGCGAGGGGGAGGAGAGTCTCCGAAAGGAGGTCGAGGGAGCAGCGGGATGAAAACAGGATGGCGCAGACGGCGAGAGCGCCCTGCGGACATGTGGTCCCGGGCTGCGATGCCCCGAGGCCCCCCGTCCCCGGGCGTCCTTGTAATACGGCCTCGTGGCCTTCCCCAGAGAGCGCTTGGTCCTGTCACCTTCAGCAGGCGCCCAAGGTGCAGGCGCCATTGGAGCTCAGCCTCAGCGGGCTGCTGCCTCTGCCCTGGGGGCCCCGCTCGGCCCTCCCGCCAGGGCGCGGGCGCCAGCGTCTCTCCAGGGCTCCCCGACTCTCCTTTCCCCAAATAAATTGTATTGCCAGTGGTGGGACACAATCAAGAATGAGGCGTTGGCAGCCCACACATTTCTTTCCAAATACCTATTCGATAAATCTTATGAGGTAGGGAAAACAACATCATCAAATATTTAGTGTTTCTGAAATAATTATACAACCCTGAGGAAACTCTGGAATTCCTGTCACCCTCATTAGCAATCTCCACAGGCACAGCCAGTGTCTCCCAGCCTGTCCTGACCCCTGACCCCTGACCTCCCTGGCTCTGACCTCTCAGGACCCCCAGGGGATGCACTGGGCCTGCTGCCTTTGCTGTCAGGCCACGCTGCCCCCACCTGGCCTCCGTGGGGGCCCTGAGCCAGTCAAGCCCACAAGCAAGGGAAGGGAAGAAGCCATACCAAACAGCAACAAGGAAATCCCCAGGCAGCCCCCAGCTCTGAGCACCCAGAAGCCAGCGCAGCCCTCAGGCACCCGCTGGGGAGTGGAGACCCAGGCCCTGCGCTGGGGTTGCTGGTGAGGGCAGCCTAGGGAAGGAGGCCTCGCTCGCCCCGCCCACGAGGCAGATCCCAGCAGCAGGACGGACCCCGCTGGAATCATTGTGTCAGGGGCATGTGAAGTTGGGGGCAGTGGGCTCTCTGCCCGTGTTACAAAGAAACGAGCAAAACGGGAAGATGGCGTGTGCACCGCGGCCTCTGAGGCCTGCGTGACCCCGGGGGATGCTCAGGACGGGCAGCGGCTCTTCAGCCCTGGAGGCAGAGAGGAGAGGTTGGGGGCCGCCCGGGAGAGCCGCTGGGAAAAATCAGAAGAGGAGCCGTACCTCGTCACACATGAGAATTACGGGAAATTCAGATTCCACGCGATGAGCAGAGGTTCTCGGCGCACGGCCGGCCCAGGCCCAGGTGGCCATGAAGTGGCGGTGGCTGATCTCACGCCGCCTGAGTGGCCGTGGGACAGCCTTTACTCTCTGGCCCTTTAGAGGGAAAATAGTTGTAGACAACTGCTGGCAACAGTCAGGGGCCACTAACGAATTCCCACCGGAGAAGGGCCCAGAAGGAAGCCGTGACGTGGTCCACGGCTCAGCAGGCAGAGCCCTTCCCCCTCTTCCCAGGGCATGACCAGGAAAAGTCTCGTCTCGAGGGAGTTTGCCAAGCCCCCCGGCTTTGCTTCTGCTCTGTCTCCTGTTTTGTTTCTGAATTTTATGCACAGCCTAGGACCACAACCCATGTTTTCTTGGTGTGTTTTGGGTTTTGTTTGTTTGTTTTTAATGTATAACCCATGTCAGGAAAATTTTATGTATAACTCAGTTCAGGAAAGATTTTCAAATGAGCAAAGATGACTGATGTCTTTTCAGTGTAATACAAGACATTCAGGGTTATCGATTTCACAGGCGTCTGGGCCTTTGTCTTCAGCTGGGCTATTTCACAGCTCTGCCAAGACGGAAGTTTATGTGGAAGGCTGATCGTGACGCAAATGGCTGACGCTTGCATGGAAATGCAAAGGAAATTTTCCAGCAGAGATACAGTTGATTTCGGCCATGTAGAAAAGATGATTCCAAAAATCACATTTTGCTTATAAGATGCAATTTTGCAAATTTATTTCAGCATTCCCGACTGTGTGTGTGTGTGTGTATATATATCTCGCTCCCTCATTAACTGAGCTTAATAAAATCTTTGACATATGTTTATCTTCTATTTGCATGAGCGTCTATGATTTTGCTTTTAAAAATAAAATTATCCATGAACCCCCGTGGCCTTCAATGACAGTCAGAGCATTTGTGGGCCCAGATATATCCGAGCACCGGTGCAGTGGGCCAGGCAGGGCAGGGAAGCGGCTCCTGTCTGGTTGCTCCAAGGTGCGGCCGTGCCTTGAACTCGGACTTGGTGAAATGCTCTCTCCTCCCTCCAAAGACACAGCCAAGGCTGACTCGGGAGCAACAGCATCTGGGCATCATCCCTGCTACAGTTCTAGATGCAAGCTTTAATATTGAGTGCTCCAAATTGAGAGTGAAATTCAAAGAATCTGAGTTCCACATTCCACTGAACTTTCTCACACAATGGGATTTTTTAATTCCTTACTGCAAAATTGCTTTGGAACCAGTGAAAACTTCAGTTACAAGCAAGCATTTTAATTCAGTTTACATCAACACTGACTACATGAAATGCTTTTTAAATTAGAAAGTACAATACAAATGCTAGCCATGAATGTATTTTTATGAGCATAGCACATTTCCCTGACCTCCAGAGAACTTTTGAAATATTTTTTAAAAATTCAGTTAGCAATCATTGCGCGCTGTTTTATTTGATCTGGCATGCAAGGCCAGGTTTACTTGGTAACTCTACAAAGACTCTCACTGTTAGAGGTAGGTGAGGGCAGTACATGTCCTCCCCCAGGACTTCATTGCCAAGTGGAAGGGCACAATGAAACAAGTCTTAGACCAAATTTTGTCAAACGTGCAAACCTTTATTTCCAAGCAGGCACAGAAGCCATCACACATCCTGTTCTTGTGCTATCTGCCCTCAGGAATTCTGCCAAGCCCCTCACGTGAGAATCTCACTGGGAGGTGGTGGTTGTCATCTCCCGGCAGGAAGCCACGGAACATGCCGCCAGGTCAAGCAGAGTGGAGGGTGGGCAGGCACACAGCCCGAGGGAGGCTTGAAAGGCATCAGGCTGCTGGGCTCACTGAACTCAAACCACTTCCAGGGACAGCAGGGGCCGGGACAGTCTTTCCAATCATCCTCTTATCCTGAACACCACTCAATCCACCAAGGAAAAACAGCTTCTAGCATCCTTATGGCAATCAGACCCTGTGGTGGAGATTTTGGTAAGGATATCTGAGGCGCCACACAAGCGCCTGCAGTGTCGGTCCATGATGGACTATTTCAAACGCTAACAGCATTTAGAGTATATTCATACACACCTACGTTGCACTTTTTATACCGAAGAATTTTAAAGGAAATTACCGGACAGGCAATAATACTCCCATTTCTACTGCCTCATCTTCAGGGGTGCACCAACGTGCAACAGAACCTCATGACTCTCCACCCAAAACCTGAGAGGAAAGTTCTCACTAATCCCCAGGTCGGCAGGCACACAGGACCTGCCTGTGCTCCGGACTCAGAGGCCGTCCAGTGCTCTGACTCGTAATCATTTCTGCTTGCCCTGGGCCTGTCAGTTGCGTAGCTCGCCCTGCTGACTACGATCCCAGCTCAGGAGCCCTGAGCTCGATGGCATCTGTGGAGCCCCTTCCCCTCCACCTGCCTGGGAGGCCAAGGTCTCCTGCCTCGGAGCAGTGGGATTCTGGCTGCCTCTGGGGAAGGGAACCACATGACGCTGACCTCCTGCCTCCCTCCTCCTCCAGCAAGGACCCTTGGGCCCACCTGGATAACCCAGGTGACTCCCACCTTAAGGTCAGCTGATCCTAATGTATCCACAGGTTCCAGGGAGTAGGGCATGGACGTCCTTGGGGACCATGATTCTGCTGTGGCCACAGTGGACCTCGCTCACCCGCGTTGCCTCACGCTCCTGATGGTCAGCTCGGCCCCCCAGCACCAGGCCAGGGCCATTGCATAGAGATGCACAGGGAAACTTGCTGCCCGGAGGGGCCGTTTGCTGCAGGTGGCAGTTAACAGGAGCCCCAGGATTCGAGTGGAGATTGCAAAGCTCGTGTTCTGATCAACTACGTGAGGGTCTCCTCAGGAACGAGCAGACCCACTTGAACAAAACACATGGCTTCTTCACTGAGAGGTTACTCTGCCCCTAAGATAATCATCACCAAACCACCAGCTTCAAAGTCACATCTTGAACTTGTGGTCAGTATGGGACAGCGAGCTTACACGGCCACCATGTCAGCTGCCCCAAACACAGCAATTACAGGTGAAAACATAAAAGACACAGCAATTACAGAAAAAAAACACAAAAGGCAATGTCTGGTTCACAGATGAGAAACAGGAAAGGAACGGTGCCAGCTGTTATCCTCCTACTTGTCCTTAGCTTGACAAGGTGCCAACGAATGCCAACAAAAGTGGAAAGGTAAGTCTGGAGTTTGGGGCGGAAGCTACTGGAGCTGGGATGGGTGTCATCTCGAAACCCTCGTGAGGGGGCAGAGGCTCTCTCCTGGGGGAGATGCAGTGGTTTGGCCCTTATTGCCCTGCTTGTAGATGGGAGCTCAGAGAGAAACGCAAAGGCAGACGGGGTCACAGTGTGCCGAGCTGGTTATGCTGTTTTTAGTTGTGGCAGTTTGATATTATTTATGAATTCCAAAAAGAAATATTGATTATGTTTGTAAACTGGTCTGTTCCTCTGGGCATAATACCCTGTGATTGATTAAAGTTCAAAGGCTTTATGTTCACTTGATTAAATCAAGATTAGGGCTTTGATTCAGCCACATCATTAGGGTGACTCATCTTGAGTCCCTGCCCCCTTTGTGGGCTCTAGAAACAGATACTCAAGAAGACAGGAAAAAAGACACACAGAGGAATAGAGAGAGCTCCAAAGACACGGAAGAGGAGAGAACTTGTCAGCTTTGATCCTGAGGCCCCAGGAAAAGAGATAGTCTTACAGTTGACCTTGCGAAGAGACCAGAGCAGCTGAGCCCAGAAAGAAACGAAACCTCCAGCCTACAGCTGAGATCAGAAGAAGCTGGGCCCACGGAGCCTGAAGAGAAGGAGGAAGGCTGAGCCCTTGCAGAAGTTGCCCGCCATCTTGCTTCAACAGGTGGCATCAGGCATTTGGTGAGGAAGTACCTCTTATGGTACCTTGAGCTGGGCTCTTGTAACTGTGAGCTTCTACCCAGATTAAATACCCTTATAAAAGCCAACCGATTTCTGGTACTTTGCATCAGCACCCCTTTAGCTGACTAATACACTGGTCAAACTATCCAGAGGTGGGGGTGGGAAAGGGGAACGGTGGTTAAATGCATAATGCTTCCTTTAGGGACAGGAAGTTCTGGAATGTGATGATCTGGGTGCAATTCCGGTGCCTTAGATCTTTTGTAATAATGTGTTTGCTAGTGACCATATCGTATGACATGGGGAAACGGCGTTTCATTATCTCAGTCTTCAGGGGCAATGACGAGTCATGAGTGGGCAGAACTTCCAGTTACTTGAAGGTGGCGCCAGGAGCAACCAGAGGTTCTGCCCCTGAGCTGTAGATACTGAAACTGCCCCGTCCAGCACCGAACCTGGCCAGGCTCGCTTTGAAGTGCCCCCTCCCCACCCCTAAGCTGGCTGACCTCACCTCACTGGGCTTCAGCACTGAGAAGCCCTCATGCCAGGGAGACGGGGTCAGAAGTGAGCCGAGACGCAGCCTCGCTGGTCTGTGAGGCCCCCAGCGCCAGCCACTTTGCCACTTTCCGACAGGGCTTTGCCTTTAAGCAAGAGGTGGCTGCAGAACTGCTCAAAGGGAAGGGGTGAGAACGGGGGGCGGGGAGAAAGAGAAACGAATCAGTAACAGTAACGGGGAGATAGCAGGCCCTGTCACTGCAAACAAGATTCCAGATGCAACGAAGAAATCTGATGCCGAGCGGGGCGGCAGGTAACCAGGCACCCCACGTGAAACCATCAAAAGCTGGATAAAGTTTTTTTAACTCTTTTTTTAAATGCATGACTAGCACAAAGGCAAGTTCAATAAAGCCTGGAAATGAGGAGGACTGGGGATTCAGGGTGGTGCCCACCAAGCAACTGTTATCTGAGGGGGGTCTGCAGCCCCCTTGTCGCCCCTGCAGAGCTCCAGACAGCTGTGAGGAGCAGGGCCAGCTCCAGAGCCTGCCCGCAAGTGGGGAGCAGCAGGAGCCTCGGTAAACTCCTCTAGGGTCTGTGCCATGTGTAGGCGCGAACGAGAAATAAACCCAAGGCCCCAAAGGAACAGGGGAAAAAGTCCCCTTCATCGAGGGGGAAAAAAAAAAAAATCTCCTTATAAATTACAGCAGCAAATGGGCCCTCCTGCAGCTCTGCAGTCCAGGTACAGTTACCTATGTGACCCGAAACCTCAGGTGCAGGCACTCTGAGCAACTAGCAAAAGCTGGAAAAACAAAAGGTGGGGGGAGGAGAGGTGGGTAGGGAGGAGGAGGAGGAGGAAAGAGGGAGACAGGAGGGAAAAGAGTCCTCTCTGAGAAACAGAGCCTCAACCCAGCTCTCCGGGAATTCCCAGTTCAAAGGACACCCCAATGAGCCAAGGTGCCCTGAGTGAACGGGAAACAAGTGAAATCAGACCCAGTAAGGCTTCAGGTATTGGAAACACCAGATACAATATTACAAATATATGTTTAATATGTTTAAGAAATTCAAAAGAAACTTAAAAATACTACCAGAACCGGAAATTTAAAAAAACAGAATTCTAAACAAATATGAGCAAAAATAGCAGCAGTTTAGATGCAGTTTGAGAGAATTGGTAAAATAGGTGAGGAGAAGTTACCTGGAATGTAGTCCAGAGAGACAGAGAGATGGAAAATACAAAAGTGACTCAACTATTAAGACGTGGGAGATAGCTTGAACAGGCCTAGCTTATACCTCTTTGAGTTTACAAAGAAGTGAGAGAGAAAAATGCAAAAGAGGCAACATTTGAAGAGATGTTAAATTCTTGGCCGATAAATTTCCAAAATTACGGGAAGGCACCAATCCTGAGATCCTAAAATCCTCCCAAATCCAGAGCAGGTATAGACAATATAAAACCCACATGTAAATGTATCATTGTGGAACCAGAAAACATCCAAAGTACACAGGCAGGGAAAAAAGAAAACTGACAAAGGAAAACAACTTTCCAAAATCAACAGTGGATATGAAAAGACTTGTATAAAGCAGTCAAATTTTTGAGGGCAAATAACTTTCAACTTAGACTTCTCTACCAAGAGAAATGAGTGCTCCAGAGAGGGCAAACAAGGGCGACTTTGGGCAGATAAAACCTTGCCACTCTAACTTAGCTTTCACTGCAGGCCATGGTAGTTTAAGAGCCCCGGGTCCTGAGTGCCAGCTGGGCTGTTTTCAAAACCGGCCAGGCTGACCGTGCGTGGCTCCGTCCTGCTGGTGGGGCAGCCAGCACCGCGCCGGGCAGCTGGGTGGCCGGACGGCCTCACCCCACGCTGCCAGCAGCTGGGCTGTTCGCTGGGGTTCCTCGACTTCCTCGTCCTGTGGGGGGCTCTTGGCTCATTCACAAGGAGGTCTCGGGGTCTAAGGCCCAGCAAGAGAGCAGACCACCAGGCAAGAGCCAGCAAGTATCCCCTTGTATCCCACTTACAACCCAACTGCAAGCGGTAGAGAAATAGATTTGGCCAGGGAATAATTGATGGCCGTTGGGGCCGTTGGCACATACCAAGGGCCCTAGCCCAGGAAAACTCCAAAGGATGCAGTTTAGGCGGAAGGACCTCAGATGGAAGGTCTGAGAGGCAAGGAGAGGGTACAGAGGGTGGCAAATATGTGCTAATCTAAACAAACATCTACCTCATGAAACACCGTCTGCTGCGTGGTCGTGGTGGCCTAACTTCCAAGCGGAAGTCTAACTTCAAACAAGTAGGGAAGAAAATGGAACGAGGACAAGAGGACTTTTTGACGGCCTCTGCATCTTGGTGAGTGACAGGGCGTCTCTGGGTGCTGGGATGCTTCTCTGCTGGGTCACACTGGGGACAGTGCCTCCCTGTCAGACCACAAAAAGGAGCAGACTCAACTCATCCCCGTGCCAGCATGCAGTGCACGCATCGGAAATGGGAGGTGGTGAAAGACGGCCCACCAAAACATCAATTAGAACCCCAATTTTACAGATCTGTCAGTCAACACTTAAAAATAGCACCATCTCTGACATGCTTTTTTACACTTTTACATATATGAAATCTGGACACATCTCACCCTAAATAAAATGACATTGTTTACTGTAAACGGAGGGTGCATGTTATGATCAACGGAATTTTAGAGTAAATGAAATGAGCAGAATGTTACCCAGAACCAAAGCTGTTGTGGGGGCAATACGTGCACCCCACATGAACTGGCCCAGTACGAGTCGGTGCAGCCACATAAGCAGTGGCCATGCCAGGATTCCACTAGAGCTGATCCAGGGTGGGGATTTGGAAGCTCAGGTGAGGGAAGGTGGAAAGAGCAAGAGAGGAGGGCGCAGGATTACAGGTACAAAAAGCACCTGGGAGAACCTAAGGGGAGGGCTGAGGTTGCCAAAGCCTGGGGCTTGGAGGAAGAGCCCACAGGGCTGGAGCTGGGGCCTCGAGAGATTTTTGAAGCTTGTCAGGTGGTTAGAAAAGAAGCTGGAGGCTGGAGCTAATCACCACTTCCAGGGGTAAAGCACTGCTGTTGAGACAACCTGATAGGAACAGAAAATAAAGCAAAAAAAATAACAACAAAAGCAGGAACAGCAAAAATCACAGAGCAAAACCCTTCTCCCCTCTTCCTGCCATCCACTCTCCCTTGCCATCTCCTGTTGGCATAGTCCAACAGGGAACAGCTGGCAACGAGAGCTGGGAAAAGTCCTTTCCAGAGTCCCAGCCCCAGCCTCAGAAAAGAGGGTCCTGAAGGCAGCTTTACCATGGAAAGAAACGGTACATAGCCATGTATCATGATACTCAAAGAAATAAATGAAAGCATATTAAGAATTTCAAAACAGGCAGAAATGAAACAAGAAGAGGTAAATGTGAAAAAATCCAGTTACAAATCTTGAATATAAAAAAAAAAAATACAGGCAATGAAATAAATAAACGCAATCAATACAATAAATTCTAGACTAGGAATAGCTGAGAAGAGAATTGGTGGATTGGAAAATGTTGCTGAGGAGTTCACTCAGAACACAGTACAGATAAACCGTAAAATAAGAAGAATGGAAGGGACATGGAAGAGAGATTGAATTGCTACAATATTCATCCAATAGGAGCTCCAAAAGAAGAGAAATATGGGGGAAACGGTCTTTGAAGAAATAATAGCTGAAATATTTCAAGAATTGAAGAAATACAAGTCTAAGTTGAAAGCAGGATAAATACAAATAAATGTAAATCTAAGTGCAAATAAGTGAAACTGAGAACAACTTGGGTAAAGAAAATATCTTTAAAAGCTACTAGCTTAGGTTGGCTTCCCCAAGGTCAGGCTGTGACATGAGAGTTAAAATGCTGGTAGGGGAGGGGAAGTGGATCCAGGAAGGGAAAAGAGGCAGTGAGGATGCAGTCAGGCAAAGATTCACAGAGGGTATTTTTTATTCAGTCCCCCAGAACAGCTCTGGAGACAGTGTAGATTCCATCTCAAGGTTGTTCTGAGTTGGGGCAAGGGAGCTGGAGTGATTGTTCCAGTGCACCCTCAGTCATTGCTTTAGGGCTACCCCTGGTGTACATATACTCCCGGCCCTCTTAGTCCATTCAAATGTGCAAGCAGCCCGAGGGCAGCCCTCCAACAAAGAAATGCAGGTGCTGCCTATTGGAAGTGAAAGGATATTGCAGGCTGATGTGCACAAAAATGATAAAGGAGTCAGAGGGGTATGGACAGAACACAATAGTGTCAGCTACAGACCACCTACAAAGGAACAACAATTGGACTGGCTGCAGACCTCTCATCAGCAACAAGAAATGCCAGGGGATTTTATTCCCAGCTATACTAGGCTGTAGGAAAAATAAAGACAGAGAGAATTTACCACCCACAGACCTTCGCCAAGAGAACTACTAAAGGATAAACTTCAACAAGAAGAAATAGTGATGAAAAGTAACAAAACATTTTTGGATTAAAAAATAAAAGTTAAGTTCTAAATCACCAGTCATAAAATTGGGAGAAAATTTTGTGTGATGTTAATTTCCTGTGTCTACTTGGCTAGGTTATGGTGTCCAGTTGTTTGGCCAAGCAAGCACTGGCCTGATTGTTACTGCAAGGGCATTCATAGACAGATCTACACCATTAGTCAATTGATTGCATCCACTGCTGATTGCATCTACAATCAACAAAGGAGATTGCCTTCAGCAATGTGGCGGGTCTTAAATCGAAAGTTGGAGGTCTTAAAGTGAAAACTGAGGATTTCAGCAGTCAGAAAAAAGAATTTCTATCTCTACTTCAGCAAGGCAGCATCTCTTGGGGAATTCATCACCTTCATCAAGCTACCAACTTGCAGCCTGTCCTAAGGAATTTGGACTTGCCAATTCCCAGTCATATGAGCAAATTCCTATAATAAATCTCTCAATATCTATATATATATACATGGATTTATATCATTAATACATAATATATTAATCTATAATATATTTGTATATACTGTCAATTCTGTTTCCCTGGAAAAACCCTGACTTATGTCTCGCCACGGTCAGGAGAAGATATAAATTCTGTCAAAGACATATGCTTGGTCATGGGAGGAGGTGATTTTCCAGATAAGTCTTCCCTTAGTGTCCTTGGATGACTCCCACCATGCCCAATGCTTAATATTTCTTGAGCATGGACTCTGTGGGTGCTGGTAGTACCAAGACCAGTTAGACAAAGTCTTGTCCTCAACTAGGTCACATCCCCACTGATTCCCTGGAAACTCCCTCTGCCAAGGGGAGGAAGCATGGAACAGCAAGTCAAAACCACAGTTAATATATAATTCATGCTAAAAATTCATAGTCAATGCTATAATTCATGCTAAAAATCACCCACACCAGAATTTTCACTTTGTTGACACCCCCTCCCCCCTTTTACCTCTTGTAAGCTCTTTGGGTGGGCTTGACCCTCCTTGGGGGCATCAAGGGGCAGGCATGGTAAAGTACTAAGTCATGAAGAAAAGCCTCATTCATACCCCAACTCTGCCTCTCACAGGCCGCATGACCTTGGACAAGTTACTTAGCCTCTTTGCACCTTAGCTTATTTATCTATTAATAAGCTATTAGTATGCTCCACAGATTTGAGAGAAGGATTAAAGCAATTAATATGTGTAAAATATTTAAAATGGTACCTGTAAGCACTCAATAAGCTTTTTTTTTCATTTTTATCATTATTTACTGCCATTCCAATTATAATATCACAGACATGAGGAGGTTTCCCACAGCCAGCAGAAGTAGAGATGGTGCTTCTGTCTAGTTTTTGTCTAGACCTTTGTCCTACTTTACCGGGCTCCAAATACACTCTTGGCTCACGTCATTGAGAACTGCAAGTATGTAAATGCAATTTGGGTTGCTTCCTCTTTATCTCATTTCAACCCGCCAAATATGCCAGGCCTTACTCTTTATCTCAGCGACCATGGCAGTGAGCCAGCACCTAAACTATTCTGAAATATACATGCCTTTGAGCCTTTCACAGACATAGTCGTTGTTTATCTCTGGAACTATACATATATTTTGCCATATGCTATTATTGATTTTGTTATAAATAAACTCCCTGTTTTACTTTATTAGGTCTCATCAGATCTACTCATCAGTAATATCTTGTCGTTTTAAAAGTTGAAGCCCCAAGATTATAAAGTGGTCATATGAAAATCAGTCATTTAAGTCCATCTGATTTCCTTCAAATTCACCCCTTCAGCCCCTAGGACGGAGACTTGCACTCAGCACATTGCACCAGCAGGGCAAGGTCATTCTATAAACATGGGCTTTCCCAGATGGGTCCCAGCTCTGCTCCGTCCATCCACGGAAAGCGTCTGGTTTATGGCAAATAAGAAGCAAGTGCAAATGTATCCATTAGCTCCTTTACATGTCAAGTGTGACATTGCCCTTGGAAGTTGCTATGGACGCTGCACCTCGGGATGAACTCCTCAGCACGAGAAGCTTATCTAGTCTGCACCTGAGATTTATCTGGACAGAGCCCTTACTTGAGTGTGCTTCTTCCTTTGGGGCAAATATAAAAAATAACAGGAAAGACATCCAAGGCCAAGGAGCACAAAATGCAATATTTGATATTGAAACCATCCTTTTGTTTGGGGGAAAAAAAGCTATTTGGCTCTTTTTTAAAAAAGCATTGCAGTAAACAATGCCATGTCTGTAGCGGCCAGGAAAGGCAGCCCTGCCAGTCCCCCGCCGGCCGGCCCCTCTGGCTGGCCACGGGGGGAGCAGGGAGGCCTCTTAGAGGCACCTGCTCCCGCAGCCGCTCCTGGGAGGTGAGGCTTGCTCTGCTTGCATCGCTGCCCTGCAGCCAGAACCCACCAAGGGAGGAGGAGCTGGATGGAGCTAAGGCTCTGTTCCCTGCTGCCTGGCTGCAGCTCCAATTCCTAGACAGTCACAAAACACGCATCCCAGCCCTGGGATCAGCTGCGACCGGAAAAGAGACTCAACTCAATTTAGCCTGCACTTATTGAGTGATTGCTGTGTCTCCGTCACACTAATCATTCTCAAAAGGGCAGGGCTGAAATCAACAGGCCTCACAGAAGGAGCTCTTGGGCCAAGGACAACGCAGCACAAGGTCATCCTGACCTGCCCGTGCAGGTGCAGCCCTGCGCCCCCCACCAATCCCCCTCCAAGCTGGGCTTTGCACATGAGCTGTGCATAGGTAACGGCTGTGCATACTTAATAAGCTGTGCATATGTAGTAATGAGCTGTGCTTGCATAGTAATGAGCTGTGTGCATACATAGTAATGAGCTGTGCGTACGGAGTAAGACACGCGTTGCGGAGCTGGCGGCGATGCCCGTGGAAATGAGCTGTGGCGCTTGTGCGGATGAGGCCCGTCCTCCCAGTTTAAGCCGCAGCCTCTGCGCCAGAGCCCCGCATCAGGCTCCCTGCGCTCCACCTGTGTAGAAACGTTTTCTGGAGCTAGCTGGTTCGGCGTGCAGGTAACCTATGTATTGAACATGTGAGTCCTTCTGACACCGGCTTGTAACGTGTTTCCCGCCGTTTGTGGCCACCTGCTGGGAGCTGATCGTGCACATTTCATTTCTCTGCACTGAATGGGTATTGGCAGCTCCATCTCGCTCCAGTGAAAAATGGGCTGGAAGGCGAGGCGGCAGGTGTCTGCTGCAGCTTTGTCCTCGATCACAAAACGACCCGGGAGGGGCTGAGCCTCCTCGGCAGGCCAGAGGGTCCGAAGAGATCCTGGGACATGTTCCAGAACCTCTGTAACTGGTTCAGACTTAGGATCCAAAAAGAGAGAAAAAGGTTTGTGTTTTTAATATTAATGAAACTGTTGCTGGGAAATCTACGGAGCGCTGGTCTGAGTCTCAGGATTAAGCATTGCCCTCAGCTTGCGGCAGGCTGAAGCCTCGTTGAATTTTCACGGGCGTGTTGACTGAGCCGCCCCGGGCTAACGTCTCCTGGTGTAGACAGCAATGTCCTGGCCCCCACCAAAAATCCACGGGAACCGAGCAAGCAGGCACTGCAGCTGTTGGCGAGACCAGCCGGCATGTCCACCCTCCACGGACACGGGGATTTGCTGAAATGAATGATTTCTCTATGTAAAACCCAAATTATCATTTCACTCAAAGTCACACTTATAATTTTTGCCTCTCTGATAATGTTAACATCATCCAGAACAGCCCTCGGAGGCTCTTACCGTGGTGAAGGAGGGGACAAGCCACCGGGGGCCAAGGGCGGCCTGGTGGGCTCCACCCAGGGGGCTGGGGCCTGGGGATCGGGGCTGGCCGAGGACGAGCAGCTCCAGAGCTGGCTGCAGAATGGCAGTGGACACCCACACGCCTCCCAAAGGCCTTGTTTTCGTTCTCTCCTTCCTGTCATCGCAGACACAGGCCATCTGCCACGCGGTTGAAGGGGACAAATGTCTCCCTCATAAAACGATGGGCTCTGGATTGCTTGGGGTGAGATGTCAGACTTTAGCAAGCATCGTTCCTCTGTCCTTCTTTCAAGCGTGTTTCAAGCTGCGCGGGGTGCTGGGCTGTAGAGGTGGCAAGGCCCAGTCCCTGCCATCTGGGAGCCATGGAGGGTCCGGGTGGGAGTGAGAAGCTGTCACCCTCAAGCAACACCGCAAGAGCCCAGGGGACAGGCTTTGGGGCTTCCTAGGGGAGACAGGTTCAAGGATAAGAAGTTGGCCAGGGGTGGAAGAAGAAAAGGCTGGAGTCCTGGAAAGCAGCAGAATAACTGGATGCCACAAGGTGGGGTGGGGCGAGGCAGGGGAAAGTGCTGCCAGAATGACAGACAGCTCAGAGGCCAAGGGCGAGAGCCACCAGGCCCATGGGTTTAGGCCCAACCCCTCCAGCGGTCGGGGAGGGTCCCGGCCCAGGGCTCGGGGTGGGTGGCTCTTGTGACCAGGAGGGGCACCCTGGCACCATGGGGCAGGGCTCTGACCTGCCAGGCCCAGGGAGCTCCAGTTTGGGGTGCCGGAGGTGGGCAGGGGCCCCGGGGCCCAAGGCCAGGTCCGCGGTTCCACTGGTGAACCCAGGATTGTTTGATGGGTCAACAGGGAGCAGCCCCCTCCTCTGCTCCCAGGAGAGAGGGCAGAGTGGAAGGGCCCGCCAGTCAGATGGTGGTGGCTGCAGGTGTGGAGAGTTTCCTTTAAACAGCTCGAGGAACGGGTTGAAGGCACAGAGAATCCTGGCCGAGGCGCTTTTCCTTCCCGCCTCCTTGCTCCCCTCCTCAGACTCTGCTGGCGGAGTAGAAGCACCCGGTCATCGGAAGGAGCCACTTCCCCACGAGCTGAGTGTGTGTTCCAGCCGCTCGGCCAGGGCCCCGGAGAGCCAGCTGCAGGAACGCAGAGGAGAAGCCCCAACAGGGACCCGCGAGAGAAAGAACCCTGAGCCCGAGGACTCCTCCAGCTGGGCTCAAGGTCATGCTGCCAAAGGGCCATTTCAGGGCCCTGGTCATACGCGTGCGATTACAAAGCCATCATAATTCTGCATCCAGGCCCACAGCAGCCCACGGGAGGCCACAGGGACCCACGGGAGGCCACAGGGACCCACGGGAGCCCACAGGGACCCACGGGAGCCCACAGGGACCCAC